>VWYH01008933.1:95787-301542 GCA_013399365.1 Pampusana beccarii | reverse complement strand
CGGGGCCCGCTCCGCCCGGCGGGGGAGGGCGGCGGGCGGCCCCGCTGCGGAGGGATCGGGCGGGCGGTGAGCCGGCGGCCCTGCAGCACCAGCGCTTCCTTTGTTCTGGAGCTGCCTTTTGTTGGCGCCATGTGGTGGCTGGGGGAGGGGCGAGGAGCGGGTTTGTTGCCGTCTCACGCTGTAAAATGGAAGGGGCTTTTACCTCGGCTCGCTTCGCATCCCGCGTTTTCCTCTTCCTTTTCGCTTTTTAACGGAAGGAGTTGTTTTCTGTTTGGGGGGGTAGGTAGGCTGGTTCAAACTTTGTGGGGATTGCATGGCCGATCGCCGCCGGCGTCCATGTAAACGCGAACGTGTTTTGTGTAACATATAAAAATAATCCTGGCTTTGGAAGCTAGTCGGGGTAAGCTAAGTATTTTTGGAGTGAGTAGATGAAAAAAACAGCACGAATGAGATGATATGCGGTGTGTTTAAACCAGTAAGGTTGATTTTGGTGTACTTTGCAGCATTGTCAGAAAACAGCTTATCTTTCACAAGTGATTTCTGGAGGAGTCAGTGTAGTTCCGCTGTGTTTTGGTCCTGGTGTACAAGAGACATTTCCTTCCTCTCACAGTTGGTTTGTTTATGTATATACATGCTTGACTTGAAAACTACCTGCCTGTTTCCCAAGTGGGTCTTCGTTATTCAGTCTACCCCATATATTTAATTGGAACTCCCTTTGTTATCCCCAGGCCCTGAACCAGAGGGTCTGTGCCCTCAGTTTGGACAGCGAGCTGAAGCCACAGTAGGGTGGTAGGTTTTGGCTGTAAGGGAAGGAGGAAAACTTGCAGGAGTATCCCGTAAGCTAAGGCTGGATGTATCTTTTGCAGACATTAGAAGGATTGACAACCTGGCCCTTTAGCTGTGTGCAAATTTTCGTTTTACTTTTTTAGTATTCTGCCTTGAAAAGTTGGTGATACTTTCTGCATTTCTCACATAGGAGGTGACAAATTTCAACCCCAAATCGGTGAGACACAAAGCTTCAAGAAAAGCAGTTATTTAGAGGGATTGACCTATGTAGAAAATATAGCACTGTGCGAAAACAAGGGCTGTCCAAGGCAGAGTTTGGGATGCTGACATTGGAGTGTTTTGTTAAGAGCTGAAACATGCTTTGATTTAGCTGCACTACTACACTCAGGAGGAAAAAGAGACTACATGTTAAGAGCAGTTGTCCAGTTTGTGTGGCCTTGGAAGGTAAAGGCAAATATGAGGAATTTGGTCTTAGTTTCAAAGGCTTTATGTTGTGTTATGTAAATATATGTAGATATGGATCTTTCCAATTACAAAACAAAGGACTGTAAATTACGAAGTGTAATATCTACTGCTGTGGTAAGAGGTGAACTTAGTATTTGGCAATATCTGTGTATACCACAGCCCCATCCCAATGGCATAAAGCAGCTACAGCTGCCTGCAGACAAATTCCTGTCATCCCCCAACCACTGAATTTCTCTTGATTACTCTACAAGTGTAGTCAAGGATGACAGGGTATGCTACGGAAAACCACTGTCAGTCTGTACAGATTACAGCAGTCATGCATGGTCAGTAAGCGGTTGTGATGAGAAGGAATCCATCAAGTTACCTTTTTTCACTTGTTATTGAAAGGCTTAGGAAACTTTGTAAGGCCTTTTTTGTAAGGCTATGTAATGGCTGCAAGAAGCACACAGCCTTAACTTGAACTCTGTGTATCTTGCTGTGCCTGTCAGTTGAGAGTGTACACTTTGATCTTCTGAAGAAATAAGGGTTTAGCCTGCAAAGGATATAGTTTCATCCAGTTTAAGGAAAAAACCCAAAACATAGTACCTATACGTTTTCTTCATGTTGCCTTTTGAACATAAATGGATGCTCATTATAGCAAACCTAAGTTAAACATAACCACCAATACCCAATTTTATTTACACATCGTCTAGTTTCTGAAGTGCTACTAGCTTCTAGTGCCAAATCTAGGTTGCCCCTAAATGGAGTAATAACAACTTTAACTGCTTTGGTTTATAGTTAGATAAAAAGCCTTGAATGCTTTTAAAAGCTTAGTTTGTTAGCTTGGGAACTCTGAAAACAAAAAATACAGCCATGTTATTAATGTTTTCATTTGAAGTGAGGCATTGACTTCTGTATTGTGATTCGTTAGTATTTAGTTCTTTTGAGATGCTTCAGAGGGTATTTTGTGTGGGAAATTGGTCAGGGAAGTACTGTATTACCTTTCGTGAAAGTAAAGACTTAATAGTGAAGAGAACTCCTTTAGTTCTTATGAAGATAGAACTAGATTCAGTAACTAAGCAGGAAGAAATGCACAACATAGTTAAGGCAGGTCCAAAGTCCCAGCTCTTGTATGTGACTGTTCTTGAAGGTCATAGATACGTGGTTTAAATTCTGCAGAACATTTTTAGGACTAAAATTTTTACAGCCATTCGTCCATATCCTGAAAGAGCTCAAGTATTTTGCTTTTGATGCCTTATTCTACTGTGAATGTTTTTAAAATGGTAGGAATGATCCTAGGATCTTTCCAAAAAACTGAGTTGGCAGTAGTTGATAATCAATACTGCTTTGTTGCAAATAAAAAAAATACTGTTGAAAGAATGTAAGTTAGTTGTGAATAATATAATGGGGCAATTTTTACTGCTTCTTATAGTCTGGAATAAACTTCATGATGCATTGTGTCATTCAAAAAGAGAGGGGGGGAACCCACCCTTGTGCACTTCTGTAGTATCACTAGCTTTTGACAAGATGTAAAAGCGCATTTAACTTTGGAGAGTTGGTCCTGTTTCTGACAACGCTGCTGAGGTGTGTCCCACTATGAGCATTTTGCTCTATGTGCTTTTCTGTAGTATTTTGTGAATCTAAACAGCTTTATCTCTTTGAAATTTCAGGAAGATGTTCGTTGGCGGCCTCAGTTGGGATACAAGCAAAAAAGACTTGAAAGATTACTTCACCAAATTTGGTGAGGTAACTGACTGTACGATAAAGATGGACCCTAACACAGGAAGATCCAGAGGCTTTGGATTTATTCTCTTCAAAGAACCTGGGAGTGTTGAAAAGGTGAATTTAAGATTCACATTTCAGATTCTTAACTTGTAGGGGAAACTTTTCAGCTTGAGTTAATCATATCAAACTCTATCTTTCAGGTTCTGGAACAGAAAGAACACAGGCTAGATGGACGACTAATTGACCCCAAGAAAGCCATGGCAATGAAAAAGGATCCAGTGAAGAAAATATTTGTTGGTGGACTTAACCCAGAAGCCACAGAAGAGAAAATCAGGGAATACTTTGGAGAGTTTGGAGAGGTGTGTAATGTTACCTTAGTAAACAATGAAACGTAGTCTCCAGTTGCTCTTTAGTTTACTGATAATTTTTAAGTTGCAAATTAACTTAACTTCAGATGTATTAAGCCTTCTGTAACTGATGCAGAGGTTTCCCATCTTGAGTGCAAGGAAGGCCCATACTGTGCTAGGTGCTTCCATTGCTAGTTAGATATTCTTGGTCTTTAATTCAAACCATGTTGTCTTATGTTAAAATTGGTTTTAAGTATTGTAAAATTGAAACCTCTGGTCTGAAATCCGATGTTAGTGTAGGAAGAATATTGCAACTTTAGTGTTGCATAATACGCATAGATAGGAAACTGACCGTTTTACTGTCCCAAATGCCATGTGCTTAACTGTTTTGCTAAAATGGAAATCTGAAAGTAATATTTAATGTCTTCAGATTGAAGCAATTGAACTTCCAATGGATCCAAAGACCAACAAAAGGAGGGGGTTTGTGTTCATCACTTTCAAGGAAGAGGATCCGGTGAAGAAGGTTTTGGAGAAGAAATTCCATAACGTCAGTGGAAGCAAGGTAGAAACTTTGACTTGTAAATTGTTGTTCAAGCTCTTAATACTACTACATCTATAATCTGAAAAGGATTTTGTAGACCTGTGACCTCAGGGTACCAAAATTATGATAAGGACAGCTTTCAGTTTACCACAGGGGTGTTTTGCCGTAAGTTCAGTCACAGAGGTTACCAAGGTTTTTTACTAATTCTTGTGCCTTTAATACTTGCTGTATTCTAGGGGATTTTGTATGTAAAGCATCTGATTGCATTAAATTTGTGTGGAAAAAGTGACTTATTTATGTATCAGTCTGACACTGTAAGCTATTTCAATAGGTACTTAACTATTTTCAGCATAGAGCGCTTGCATATAAAATTCAAGGATTATAGACTAACTTTGTAGGCAGCTGGCTGGAACTGGCTCTGTCTGACAGCTTGGTGTCTTCACTCAGAAGCACTGCCTGCTACTAAAACTTTGTCATGTAAACCAAATAAAAGGATGCAGAGAGTAAATGTGTACTTAGGGTAACTTGCACCTGGTCAGCTGGTTATGTGCACTACTGTAAAAGTGGTGTGAAGTACCCTGAACAGTTGACAGTGCTCTCTGTGGGAATGGCTAGTGGAAGTTTATGTGTCAAGCTAGTGAGGACTGGAGGTAAATGATGTGTGCTGGCTGGAGGTGTCCTCCTTCCCTCACTTTGTGGTCAGTGCAACCATGTGCTAACTTCAGATCCCTACTGCAGCTGGTCATACTCTCTGACATGGTGACTTCAATTGCACTTAGTTTGACTGGTCTTGACACAGCACAGAAGAAACTTTGACAAATGTACTAGTAGTTGGCAAGACACTGTAGTTAGCAATAAAGTTTGTTTTCAAGAGAAATGGAAGTTAATGTGCAAAGGGAGCTGAGAAATAAGTAATACTTGTATATCTTGTAACTATGGCTTGTTTTTGTGTCAATAGTGAGAATAAAAAAAGCAGGTTACCTTAAAGCTCCTGTGTGAAGAATTCCAAGTCAGGCTTGCTCAGGTGCTGCTGTCACTGGAAGTTGTTCTCTCACAGCAGCAGTAGCTTTCATCTCAGTCTGCACAGATTCAGGAACTAGGGAAGCTGGCCGACAGCTTGAACTGCAGCTTGGGAACCTGTCTGGGAAATGTCAATTCTCATTGGTTTTAGCTGTTAGTATTAGATAAGTGATGATTTCAAGTGTTGTTAAGTGTACTGTACAGTCCGACCCAGATGTGTACAGGGTGTATGAAGTCTGCCAGGAAAACTCATTCTGGTGCGTTTCCCAGAGCCTTGTTCATTCAGTGCAGCCCAGGTGAAGTCCAATAACAAGAGCCTCTTCTTGGAGGTTATGCCAGGATAGAGGGCTGTCTCTGGCTCCTGCAGGAGTAGGGGCTGTGCTGAGGTGTCCTCAGCACCTCTTCCACAGGGGAGTTAATGGTAGGGAACTGGCAGTATAAAATACTTAAAAAGCAGTGGCCTGCTTTGTGTGGTCAATAATGACTTACCTTTCTCTTCCATGGGGAGGCTGGTGGTAGGGAATAGACAGTATAAAATACTCCAGAAGCAGTGGCCTGCTTTGCGTGGCCAACAGTGACTTAGCTTTTGCCCAGGTGGCACAATAAATCAGATGCTTCTGGGATATGCATGAGTCCTGGTCCTGTGTGGAGCACAGCATATGTACCTCCTTTACCTCTAGAGTAACCTCTGGCTTTCCTAAGTGGTTAGGTTGGGTACTGCTGCTATAAGACATTATACATACTCTTCTTTGTTTTTTATTTTCAGTGCGAGATTAAGGTAGCACAGCCAAAAGAAGTATACCAGCAGCAACAGTTCAGTAGTGGTGGAGGAAGAGGTAGCTATGGAGGAAGAGGCAGAGGTGGAAGAGGCGGCGGTAAGTACCACACACACTACTTTAGTATGGACACATTCTAAATAAGTTGTGTGTACTAAAATGGGATTTTGTGGATGGTTTTCCCTTCTATAGCTCAAAGTCAAAATTGGAATCAAGGTTATGGCAATTACTGGAACCAGGGTTATGGGAATCAAGGATACGGCTATCAGCAAGGTTATGGTGGCTATGGAGGCTATGATTATTCAGGATATGGGTATTATGGATATGGACCAGGCTATGATTACAGTAAGTAAAGAGAACTGTATTGGGTATAAGCAAGCATAACTAATTAGCAGTTTAATGCATTTGTTCTCTTGTTCATAGGTCAAGGCAGTGCAAATTACGGGAAGACACCAAGACGTGGTGGTCATCAGAATAACTACAAGCCATATTGATCAAACTTATTCAGGTATGCAGTGGCATGGTCTCTTTTGGAAAATGACTGCATAGGTTTTGTATACAATGCTGTAGATGGATATTTCAGTTCTGTACCAAATTTAACTTTACAATAAATTTCTATGGCCTGTTAAATGTGCATCTTACTTGGAAGAGCTCCCTGGAAATGTTTTACATGTTTAATACCTACAGATAACTAGTTGTCTAGACAGTGTGGTGTGTAAATTTCAGCCTTGCTGAAGATATTAATTAATGATTTTATTAATAGGTTAAACTGAAACTGATTTTGAGGGTCTGCTTAAAGCTGCAGCTCTGCATCTAGGGACTGCCTCTTGGAGTTAACTATGGACTCTGCATTACTCCAGTTGTACAGAATGAGATGCATCTTAGGGAACCAGTGTCACTTTCCACCTTTTTATTTTGTATTGTTTTTGTGTCATACATTTCCTGTAATGGAAGTGTTAATTTTACTGTACTTTTTGGTACCTTTTTGGAATCTAATGTATTGTAAGGTATTTTACATGTGTTCTGATTCACCATGACATGAATATTGAAGCTATCCTAGCTTTTGAAATAAAAAAGGCGTAATCTAGTGTCCTGTGCCATTCTTCAGCTTATGTATTAGTAAAACGCCAGTATACTGTTCCCAGAACTTAGGTCATGGCAGTACCTCAATAGATGAAGAGTTGTGCTTAAATGTTTTTAATCTTAAAACTAGAAGGCTGTAGCGATAGTTGTGCTCATTTGCAGTTAAGTGGCAGCTAAAAACTGCAGTCACTTCTGCCTGGAGGTTATGAAGAGCACTCAGGTGGAAAGCCCTAGCTGTTGTGGAGGCTGTGCTGGTGGCTTTTGTTCTGTAGCCAAGGACAGAGGCTCAGCGTAACTGTCTTAGTGTCTGCATTGTAAGGCTCTGCTAGGAGGAGCCAGAGACATAGGCGTCAGGGAGGGCTTAGAGAGTCTAGACAGCACTGCGGGAGGAAGCTAAGAGGTGTGCAAGAAGCTTACTTTACTTCCTTTGTGTTTCGCTGTCTTGAGTTGGAGACTTTTCTACAAGTTGTTAACAGTACATATACCTGCCCTGAAAGACAGGTTAGACAGACATTCAATTACCAATGCAAAGTCTGAATTCCTGCAGCCTAAAAAGGGCTAAAGATCTTCCACTAAAGTTTTGGGAGGAAAACCAAGAAGATATCTCTAGAGATGAGTAACCAGCTAGAAATAAGCTCTCCTTTGGTGGCTGATTTACTACTATTTTAAGGCAATAACTATCATGTGATTTGCCTGATTCGCTGCAGAATAGTCTACATCTCAGACTTATTAGTGAGTAGCAAGTGCTGCACAAAGTAAACTTTTAATCTTTGTTGCAGTAGTCAATTATTTGCTTTCCTTTAGAGCTTAAATCATCTGACTTTTTTTTTTCTTGTAATAAATTGTATTTGAAGAAATGGGAACCAGAAGTGGAATCAAACCAAGTAACTAAGACAAGACAAACATGTGTTGCAGTGACCTTTCAGGTTTTTTTTAACAAGGGATACAGCTATTTCTGTGGAGACTATAATATGCTGCTCCCTGCTGGCTCTCCTTGGAAAGAAAATCTTGCTGTCAAGTTAGAAGTCTCTAAGACTTTTCCGGGGTTAAGTGGAAATCTTGAGTATAAAGAAAAGATGAATCAGATTTTAAATCTGATAGTTACCATGACAGTTTTATAGCTGGAGTATGTAACCTAATGCTCAACTTGTAAATAAAAAATTGCATACCACTGAAACAAATGAGTACAGTATTTAAAAGTACTACTGTCTCAACATTTAAAATTGAAATGCTTTACTGTTTTGCATCCTTTTAGTTGTTCTCTTATGAAGTAAGGGATAGCAGAATATTTTTCTAGCATACAGTTTGCCCTCTAACAGGGAGTTTGTGTGTATCAGGACCATACTGCTGCAATATTTCTGGCTAGTGTATTAGAAATAGTTTGTCTATGTGATGTTGGTGTTTTTTGAAGTAGGTTCTCAGGTAATGCTTCCTTGACAGGTGATGTGGCCTTAAGCAGAAATTGAGAATACTGGTACTTACATGCAGAGCTGGCTTTCCCTTTCTTTTTTGCATGAAAAGTTTGTGATACAAAGAACATGTAATTGCTTGGTGAAAGCAAGGGATTGTACACAAGGTTGTTGCTTATGGCTGGAATTTACTCTTAATTAACTCATCTTACTTGGATATTTCTTGAGGACAGAATACTTGGTAAGAACTGGTTTGGCTGCCATGGTCCTCAGCTGTCTGTTCCTCATGCATTTGATGTTATGAGTTTGGGACTGAAGTTTTTGACATCCTCTGGTCACCAAGACTGTTTGTTCAATATAGTGCTACTAGGGACCTTGTTATGAAACTGGCTATGGAAACTGGTTGGAAGAGCCTGGGGAAGACTGGGTATACTGGCATCTAGAATAGTGTCTGCATAGGTAGCAGCAGATATAGAAAATAAAGAGAACCCATTGGCTCATCTTAAGAGTCATAACCTGAAAGAGCATGAATTTAGAAAATGTAGTTTATAGCAGCTACTAGAAATATATTCCTTTATAATCAGGTTTTAGATAAGCTGTTTTAAATAAAAGCAAATTCAATGCTTCTGCCAGAGTTAAAACAAGCTCTTGTAAAATTTATTTATGTTAAAGCTTTTACTAGTAACAAGATAACTGAAAATAACAAAATCAAGGACAGGTAACTTATGTGGTCTAAGACATGCTAGGATGAAGATTAAATGTGCATTATTATGTTAGAATAATGTTTCTTAGCTGTAGATCCTGTTGTTTGAAACCTATAGAAAGAAAATAATGTTATGGGGTTTTTTGTAAAAGCATCATCAAAAGGAATTTACTTCATTGCCTCATTTTCGCTTACATTACATGTAAGTGTCATACTAGTACTGTACTTAGTAAGAGCCTTTTTGCATTTTGGTTTCCTGTTGAAAAAAAAGGCATTTTTCTTGCTTAGTTTAGGTTGCAGATAAGCACATTAAGTCATTAGGCCTCCAAGTTACTGGCACCGTTGAGTAATCTTTCTGTTCTCAGACTAGTACAAACAGCTGTATGTCTTTCCATTAACTTGCTAAATAAAATATTAACACATTTTTCTCGTGCCTGCTATACTAATATTGCACTGAACTAAAAACATCTTTTTCCTGAGCTCAGGGCCATAGCACTGTGAATCCAGTATGGTGGCTGAGGCCACCAATGATTATATTGATTACCATGATTACATTAGGTACATTCCTACCCAGGGACCTGGAGTTTCAGTGGCCACTTTGTTAAAAAACACATGGTTGTCTTTGTCAGAGGAGGCTGAAGAAGTACTGAGTGTATCAAAGGGTGGCGGTATTGAGGTATTTAAGTGTACATGGCACTCATGAGTGTGTGGCAAAATGAGTTGCAGCAAGATGTTCTCTGTAAGCAAGCCATAGAGGGACTTCAACATAGTCCTGTTAAGCCTTCCAAGCCTTGTAAATCTTACTCTGAGTCTTACTAATGCCCACAAACTTTTAAGTATAGGGATAAATTTATACTTAAGCATGAGATAACAGCTGTGAACCTGAAATGATCCTCTGAAGTAGTCAAAATGCTCAAGAGAACAAAAAGCAATACTATTTCAAAGTCAATTGTTAAGTAAAACAGGAGTCATAGTAAAAGTCCTGTTTATAGCTCTTTATAAAGCTGTTAGCCTAAGTGGAGGTTCCTAGATTGTGGCATTTAGAATGTGGGGTGCTCCTGCACTTCAGGGCAGTTAAGGAGAAACTTGCTGAGTAGTAGTTAGACAGCTGACTAACTAGACAGTGTATGCAGCTGAGCAGCTTCTGTCTGGAGACTTCAGGCACTTAGCCACTAGCATGAAAACTGTGGGTTTTTGTCTTCATCCTCATATCATTTGCATGCCAAGGGTTAAACTCTTACAGCTTCCCAGACAAGCGCAGCATGTTCTAGTGGTGAGCATTTCTGGGACATGTTGGAACCTGGCTTGCAAACGAATACACACAGCATTACTGGAAGTGTCGGCTTCTGAGAGAAGGTAGCTGTGAGTACCAGATGGACACAAGGTCTGGTTCATGCTTCTAGATTGTCAGAAATTCCTGCAAACTTATTTCAAGTAAAAGCATCTCTGAGGAAACTTGGTCCTGCTCTACTGCTAGTGACAATGCTGGTGAAGTTACATTTGGGAACATTGGCATTTAAATAGTAAAAGAGTGATTACAGATAAATACCTGCTTAGGTAGAACAAGTGCATGCTTTCTGTTGGTTCAGGTGTTCTTTTTCCATATCTGGAGAGAGAATAAACAACCATTTAGAAAACTGATGACTTTGAGACAAGTTTTTTGGACTGACCTGGTTAATACTGAGTGTGCAGAAGTTGTATAAAAAGCTAAGTGGCAAATGCACACAGATACGGCTTTTAAGAATGAAATTTGGACAGCTGTTACCAGTTGCCTTTATTCAGATAGACACTTCAACCTCTGCCAGAACAAAGCTGTTTTAAAAGGCTTATGCATCTGCAGAGTAAATGGTTTTGTTGGAGAACTTGAAAACAGAAAAATTTAGAAGTGAAGGCTAAACTTGATTTACTAAGACTAATTTTCCTATGTGCTCAGCATCTACTATCTTGGTGGTATTTTAGCACTTCCGAAAAGCAGGCTCAGCAGCTCAGCTTTGACTCAAGGCAGCCCAAAGCAACGCTCTGTGAGGCAGTTGTGATCTGTACTACCTGCTAGTAGCTTGTCCATTGTGTCCACAACAAATTTTGCATCCTCCATACTGAAGCACATTGGGGGCTTGAATTTAAGCACATTTCTTCCTGGCCCATCTGTACTCAGTAGAATGTATTCTTCCTTAAGTCTGGAAAGAGTAATAACAATTACGTTTACCTTTGCACCTTTGCATGTAGTTCAGAAAAAAAAAATAAGGCATGAACATGCAGGCTGTCCAAGACAATGCCTTTCTGCACTGACTGGTCCCTCTTTCTGCCAGTTGGCTATATTTTAACAACTGTTGAGTGGCAAGGTTACTTTGTAACTGTGTGCTTGCCTTGCACATTGAGGAGCTACATGATTGTACCTTGTTATTAGATGCTCTGCTTCTGCTGTGGCTGGGGTCCTTTCTGCTTGATCCTTGATTAAGTCCACTCCGATGAATAAGCCAGAACCCCTTTGAAAAAGAAATAAAAATAGTCAATTGGTACCAGAGGAACTTTTGCTGCATGAGAATTACATGATACTTGGCTAGTGATAGAAAAGGTATTGCTGTTTTGAATAAATGCAGTAATGAAATACAGACTTCTATCTGCTCAGAATGGTAGTGCAAGACATAGTTAATATATTTTTTCATCCACCTTACCAATTCTGTTCTTCATGCACTTGAAGTAAGAGTTCAAACAGGAAAGTGAATTCTTTTAGCTACTAATAAATCAATAAAACAGTACTGGCCTAGAGTGGCAAAGTACATCACACTCTTTTGATAAGCTCAAGTTTGTTTTAATCTAAGGTACAGCAGGCTGTTGATATTTGCTGAAAACACAGATTTCATGACTTTCTTAAAACCATATAAGTTAAAATGAGTTGTTTATGACTGAACCAAACAAAAAGCAGCTGAAAATGGCACTGATACCTGACATCACCAATGATGGGATGCTTGATTTTCTGCTCCTTGAGTAGCTTCATCAAGAAGTTGCCTACTTCCAGGGCATGAGCCTGAAGTTGTTCCTTCTCAATCACATCTAACACAGCTAATCCAATTGCACATGAAACGGGGTTTCCTCCAAACTGAGCTCAGCAAAGGGACACACATAGCCATGGAAAGGGAAGAAAGATGCAAACTTGTCACTGGAAGTATAGCCTCAGTAATAGAATGAGCATACTGCCTTTGATATCGGATGGAGCCAGTGAACAGAGTTACATACTAGAAAGATAAAAATAATACAAGCAGCCAAACTCTGTGTGATAAGGATGATTAAAAACATGGCATGATTATCTGATTTTAATACATAGATTCCTGTAGAGAAGAAAAGTTTGGGCAGCTTACTTACTGTATTAAAATACTCTACTCCTGTGGCTGCAAATGCTTCTGCAATTTCTTTTGTTGTTGCGACACAGGCAATAGGGTGCCCATTTCCTATTGGTTTTCCCATAGTGACAATATCAGGTATAAAATCTTCTCCCTGAAGCTGGAATGCCCAAAAGTGCTTGCCAACCCTGCCAAAGCCAACTTGAATTTCATCAGCAATAAACACACCTCCTGCCTTGTGCACATGCCTGTAATATAACACAGTATTTACTTTTTAAGAACATGCAGAAAGCATTTGCAAACTTCCAAGAAATGAACTTGTGTGGGCCTATATTCTGTACCATGTTTTTAAAAACAAGTCTTTGCTATAAAAAGTTTACATTCTAACATGAAGGCAGAGGCTGTTTCCTGCCTATAAAGCTATACACCACAGCGGGCAGAGAAATTCTTTTATCATCTATATTCAGCAAGGATGTTAAATTTAAAAAGTTAAGATAATGAATGACCACTTACTCTGCGACCTTCTGAAAATAGCCTGCTGGTGGAATGATTTGACCACCCACACTTGGCAGAGATTCGACAAAAAATGCAGCAATCTGAAACATATGTAGCATGCATGCAATGTTTGAACACAATACAGAAAGTTTCGGAAATTGTGTTAACAATTAAGAATGACAAAGAGCTTCCTACATGATTATGTGATCTTTGCTTTTTGACAAGTCCATACCACTTAGCTCAATAATCCTGAATGGCATTGACAGCCATGCTCATTTCTCAAGACAAATGGTTATGGAAATAGCTTTTTACCTTTCTGCCTCTCTTATGTGCTTGCTCAATGATATTTTTCACTTCATTAGCATAGGCTGTTACTGAATCCTCATGATCTTCTCTATAAACTCCTCTGTATGTGTCTGGAACAGGAGCCTATGCAAAGGAACAGTATCCTGTATTCAGTATATCTAAATAAGACAATAAATCTACAAGTAGTTGATAGAGGCTCAAGTACGTACCACATGGACCCATTCCTTTTGTCCTTCTAGATTTCTGAATTTATATGGGCTTATGTCAATCAAGGTTGTCAGATGTCCATGGTAAGCACTTAAAAAACAATTAGCAGAACTAAACAGTAATTTCTTCATTATCAAAGAGTTCTTTAGGATTAGCATTACTGATAGCTAAAGAGGAATGAGGCTCTGTCACCTGGTGGGAGTACAGTCACTTAAGATGAGAACAGCTCTATCAATCAGTTTAGTAGCAGTTGGCTTTTTTTTCCCCCACATCTTGACTGTAATTCTGTGATTCTCTAAGGGATGCAGAGGAACAGTACTCCCTGCCACTGGTTTGCCTGGACCAGTGACTAAAATCATGAGTGGTATTAAAAGATTGCAGAATGACGGGAAGGGATGTGTTTGGCCTACTTGTAAATAACCTCCAATGATGGCTCTGGCCATCCCATCCTAATATTTGACCCCCTTCATTGTAGAAGAGTTTTTGCCTATGTCTCATGAAAATTCCTCAGATTTCAACATGGGTCTATTGTCTTTTTTTCTATCACCATATATCTTCAGGCCTGGCTCCCATTATTTTTGCTCCATCCCATCAGACAGTTGTGGTTGCAGTAAGATCTCCCTCTAGCTGTCTCTTAGTGCTGAACAAATCCATTTTTCTTAACCCCTCGAACCTGTGGCTCCCTGCCCATGGTGGGAGGCCACTGCTGGCCTCCTTCCAGTGTGTCCAGTCTGTCCTGTGCTGGAGAGCCCAAGCTCAACACAGTTCTCTGGGCTGGTCTTGCAAATACTGACCAGGGGGAAAAAATTACTTCCCTCGACTTCCTGGTTATTAAAATCTTTCTACAACAGATTTTCAGAAATGCTCTGACCATGGACCAAAACTGAGACTTGTACCCCACAGTAAATAAAATTGCCAGTATACTTACTGTTCCAGAACGATAACATCCTCATGCTTTGTATACTGTCGCGCCAACCTCAGGGCAAGATCGTTAGCTTCAGATCTGCAATTGAAATATTCAATAGGTGTTTCAATCCAGATGTCTTGAGTTTTGAAGTTCTAGTTTGCCTTGCAGTGTTGTTTGTGTCTCTAAAGAACAGACAGAACTGGATGCACATTACTCACAGATCCCTTAGTAATCTGCACTCACTAGGTAGGACTGCTCACCAGGACAGAATCCATCATAAAAAGCTGAAGTACAGAAACTGCTTTGGAAACAGGTGGCTTTGGTTTGGTGTGGTGTGGCTTTTTTTGTTTGTGTGTGTGGTGGGGGTTGGTTGTTTGTTGTTGTTGTGTTTGGTTGGTTGGGGTTTTTTTTAAGCTGTAGTTTGCTTGGGAATACATCCCTCCAAGCAGAGCTATGCATCGTTACATTTAATTTTGATAATAAAAGTAATTCAAAGTTGAGAAGACAAGTCAGACCAGAAACTAATACAATAAATATTTGTTAATGTTTTGTAGTCCAAGGCTTTATAAATAAAATAAACCCCCTCTTAAATAAAGCACTAGTTTAGTTTCTTGATAGAAAGCTTGTTAAACCTCAACTTCAGAGTCACTGAAGTTCTAAAAAGACCACAGTTTCTTCAAAAACCAGAACCTCAAACCGTATTTTTTTCAATATCTAGTCATGCATTCCAGATCATGCAATTGACTGCTGATAAGAAAGTATTATATTTGTCTGTATTTACCTAGTGAAAACAGAGTATCAATTCTAATATACATGACTTACCCAGAATTCAAAAAATAAAAGACACATAACTTCGCAGGTAGTGTTTTTGAAAGTCGTTCTGCATAATTGACCAAATTGTCATGAAGATAACGAGAATTTGTATTTAACAATTGATTTTGTTCATGGGCTGCTTTTACTATATCGGAGTGACAATGTCCAACTGCAAGAGAGTGTGGAGAGTGGTGTGAGAGTTCTTGCACATTACCCATGGTGTTCATTCACATACTAGCTTCTATTTCTCTTAATAGTACAGAGATATTACTACTGATGGTTGTATTTCATCAGTGGGGCATTAGTGATACTGTTAGCAGGAGGCAATGTCAGTACACATTGTAAGCTTTCTCTAAAAACCCTTTTGTCCCCTCAAAAAGTTTGCTATTGCCTGCTACTGTACTTTAAGGGTTGCAGTTAATACTGGAAATTAATATACTAAAACAAATAGTGTCTAATTTGATACCTGGCTTTAGACATTTACATAATTTAGGGGTTTGGGAATATATATGCAGGTAAGATTTACCGTCAAATTATTATTAGCTCTGCTATGGTGTTAGTGACAGCACCGACCAATTAGAGAGATTGCAAATACTGTAAGAAAGCGGCAGCTACTAATACAAAATTAAGGCCGCACACTGAGCAGTGGTCCTTTGACTGTCTGCTCAACAGTAACTTTTACAAACACAACAACATGTTAAGATGCTTGTTAGTTTTACAGTTAAGTACTTAAGCTTCATGACAAAAAAAAAATCTGTAAATTTAAAGACAAGTACATTTCTAGGAAGACAGAACAGGAAGCAAGTCTGAAAAGCACACTCACGCACACAGAAATTCAAACTATAGGCTCAAGAACAGTTCATTCCACTTTCCCAATTAAACAGCAGTTCCCCCAACACAATGCAACAGTGGTAAAAAGTACTGATTGTTCCTTGTTCTGCTTAGAAAAACATGGTTATCAAGTAACATGACTTTTAACTTACCATGAGCAACATTGTTTATGCAGTCGAGGTATTGTCTTCCATTCTCATCG
Organism: Pampusana beccarii; assembly: GCA_013399365.1. NCBI lineage: Eukaryota > Metazoa > Chordata > Aves > Columbiformes > Columbidae > Pampusana > Pampusana beccarii. The sequence goes on along the minus strand of VWYH01008933.1, from coordinate 285,606 downwards.
TACATATACTGGCCTTTTGCCTTTACGATCTTCACCGGATCATTAGGAAAAAACAGCTTGCAAGAAGAGCTGTGACAAGCATCAGAAAGCAGAATAAATCTTAGTGAATTCTAAAAGTTGCAGTTTATTCTGCTGGTAATATTGTCAGTTCAGTCAGGTAATCAAGAGAAAAACATTTCCCCAGTTTGCTGACATGTGCTGTCATCCTGCTCCTGCCCCCTAAACTAAAGCTTAGGGTGAGGAAGAGAACAGGCCTTGTGCTCTAACTCGATAGTCACATTTTAGTTAAGACTTGCAGAGAATTTTAAAACACACTCCCGAACTGAGAATCCTTCAGTAGGAATCTAGGCACAGCACACAGACAGGACTTCACCTCTGGACTTTGACCCAGTCTTAAGTACCTGCAGTTCCTTACTGTCTACACCGTCTGTCCTTCATGGTCTTGAAACTGTCTTTGGTGTCTCTTACCTTGTGATGGTTTTTATTATGTTCTTGCTATTCTTGCCAAGGTCCTCATTTTCCAGATAGTATGGTACGGTTCTGTATAAAGCTTTACTAACCTTAGCTGAAACTTTCAATGATTTTATAAGGCTGGGTCTACTTAAATGTATTTGTTTCATTTTTTTAAATAAATTGCCAAACAAGTAAAATGGAAACACGTCTGCCTAAGTAAGAGTTGCAGAGATTTCACTCTGGGGGCAAATGCCAAACTTTCATGCTTCATTCAGTAAAAGATTACTTATAAAAAATAATTTGACCATGAATACAAACTCATTGTCAAATGAACAACAACAAAAAAAAGGACAAATGATAAAATAAGAAATTGTAAACTCCATCCCCTACAGGAATCCTATACTTTCTGTGCGAGCTGGCAGTAGAATGATAAAACAGTCAGTTTTTTGGTAAAGTTATCCTGACCGTTCAACAGATGCTAAGAAAGCTCTCACAGAGACTAGGTCTTTGTTCCCAGTGACAGCAAATCAGTTACAAAAAGATGAAATACACCAAACGCTATTTATTCTTCAGGTTTGTGTAATGGCACAATTCTAATTCCAGCATTTACTCTCAGCCCAAGTTCTGGGCTCGTTACATCATCAATTTACAGATTCAAGTAGCCTTGATTTTTCAGCGTATAAGGTACAACAAAAATCATTCCTGGTTAAATGTAATAGCGAGTTCTGCTGCCATTCGTGGATGCAGACTATAGAATGAAGATCTTTTTAGGTTAGTTGAAGCCAAATAATTGGAAATTTGGAAATGCATCTTGTACTTAGTTCTATCAAATTAGGCAGACGTGTTGTTAATTCTATAATGTTTCTGGTGTAAGAAAAAGTTTTCTGAAAGTCTCTGATATTAATACTAGGTCGGTCTGAGCCTGCAGCAGTTCCGCTCCCAGCGGAACTGCCTGGAGATGCTTCCTAAGCCGTTGGAAGTTTGAACAGGCACAAATACCGTACAGCTTCTATACTTTAGTTCCGTAACTCCTTAAATAATGCTAATTACTGTTAATTATACTAGCAGGAGCAGGCTTTGCACGCTTATACCACCAACTTTCCCCACGATGTTGCTCGTTTAACCCTGGCGAGGCGGGAACTCGTTCCTGCAGCCCCGGCAGCAATCGCGGTGCCGCGCTCGGAGCCGCCAGGACTCGCCGCGCTGGCTGCCCGGGGCCGCCAACCCGCGGCCGGGCCCTGCGGACACGTCAGGCGCCCGACGGCGGGACGGGCAGCCCGGGGCAGCGCTCCCCCTGCCCGAGGGCTGGTGGCAGCGCCTCCTCCTTACCGTCTCGCAGCACTTACCCGATGAGCTGCCGCCGCAGGGCCAGGGTCTCCTGCCGGGAGCGCTCCGCCGGCCTCATGGCCGCTCTCGGCGCCTCGGAGGGGCCCGGGCGGTGCCGCCTCCTCGCAGGGCGGAGCGCTGCCCGGGGGAGCTGGTGCCGCCTTGCGTTCGGGAGCGGAGCGGCGGCGGTCGCGATTAGTGCTGATCGCTGCTAAAAAAGTGCCTTACCGCGACAGTTAGCAGGAGCGACACAGGCAGACAGGCATTGCGCATGTGTCTGCTCGAGCAGCAGTCACAGTGCGCCCTTCTTATCGTAGAGACCGGCCCGCCCTGCCGGCCGCTCCCCAAACCCGTCCCTTTAGGCAGGCTGGTGTCACAAGGAGTAGAACGGTAACTCACCAGGGCTTTCGGGCTCCGCCGGCTGTGAGGCTGGACTCTTCACTTAGAGCAGCAGAGTGGTGACTTCATCTCTGAGGTCTCATCCAACAAATCAGGGAGAGGTGGTCCCTGTGGGGTCCTGCAAGGCTGGAAACCGTGGGGCTGCATCACGGGTGTCACAGCAGCCCAGATCCCAACTGCCTACCAGCCACCTCAGAGGGTAATAACACGGTTTTGAGGTTTGTTTTTTTTTTCAGGATCATTGTTATAGCCATATCATAACTCTATTTTGAAATACACATTGGAGAAGTTTCTTTTACAGTTGGAAATATTTTGAGGTGGTAGTCTAGGTGTTACAACTGTATTGCTCAACACCTACTTCACTATTTAAGCAAAAGTTAAAACCAAACCATTTATATTGTATTGTTGTGTATGGTCAGGGACAGACAGGTAGACCTGACTGATTACTTAAGAGCCAATCCTAGGACAGGCAATAGTTGAGATTAGAAGAGTGGTCGTTCCTCCATTCCTGTTTGATTGTAATTACTTAAAGAAAAACAGGAGGACAAAGAACCAGAAGAGATGTTCTGGGATGGGTTGAGTCTTCTGCCACTGCAAGCGGCAACAACATCCACCAAGAGGACTCTAGAAAATAGAGCAGACCCTTTTAAATTACACACTTGGCAGACTTCCTTGCTGACTAGGTATAGCGACCAATAATTATCTCTAGTTGCAGTTATTTGATAAACACAAGAGCAGTTTAAATATTGTATCACATGGAGAATCCAAAACCAAATTACTACGCACTCTAAGTTAGTTTGAACTTAGGAATTCAAACTCAGTTGTTGCATAAAAGTCATGTTTCAAGTAACAAAAGACAATGGAGGAAAAGTTAATAATGGCTGGTAATCTTTATTTGAACTCTTGTCTGGTTAAGATATTTAATATCTTTATAATAACAACCTGAACATTTACAATTAGGAAGGTTTATTCTTGGTTATAAATGCAGAGTTCATTATACATATTCACACAATTGTAAAGGTAATCTGTACAGAGAGACCATTTAAAAACATCTAGTCTTTGCTTTTATTACAGAAAGCACAATAAAATACATTTTTTGAGGTCTCAAGCTAATGTATTGTCCGTTACAGCTTTAAACTAGAAATACATGATGCCGTACTAATTAATACTATTTTAACATGTTAAAACAATGAATAAGAAATACTGTTATTAATGCCTTCATTTTTAAAGTAGTTGTTCCCCCAAGAAATAAGTAAATAGAATACTTTTCATGGCACATACACGATTAAAAATCAGAAAGAGTTTGCAATAGAGATGTTAAGTACATTTTGTATCTATTTCTTTTTAAAGGTGATACATTTTACAGAGATTTAGTCAGCTTTGTATGAAATACCATGTAAATACAGTCAAAACAAAACTACTTTTTGCAAGGTGTCCGAACTGCACACACACGAATAGCCCTTTCTCCTCTGAACAGCCTTACTGAAGTGATGCAACCACTCACATAAAAAGGGACACTTGCATAACATGGTAGAGGATTAAGCCCCATCAGCATAATTTCAAAACAAATACGGACAGATAAAGCACATATTGCATGTATTTTTCCTTACTGTAGATAAATAAGTCAGATTTTCATTTAGATTTTAAATACCAGCAGGTATATTTTCTCAATTTATGTTGTTTCAGAAACCACACCTCAGTGCTAGTGTACATACCGGTTTTAAAATATTTGTGCATCCAAAGTAATTTAATGCACCAGAGCAGGGGGCTTTCAGTTCTGACTGGCATTTTGTACTGAACATTCATCATGTTGGCTATTTTTGAAAAAAGGCCCCCAAATCATAGCGCAAAGAGTTGTGATGTTATGAAATTTTCCATAAAACTGCACTCTGTCTATGAAACATCACCAGCAAACACAACAGGACCCCAACTCCATTTTAGCTATTGGCGATTTCCTACCTCTTCTGCTTAATTTGGAAATTCAGTGGGTAATGTGGGTGCTTTTGCTTTGCAAAACCGAGTCCTAGTTTTGTATAGAATTGCAAAAATGCAGATTTGATGTGCACCCATCTATACTTCATAACATCACGCCGAATGCACTTTTCAAAGTTAAGCATACAGTGCAGTGTTCAGCATATTAAAAAACCCCATCAAATGGTATTAATTTCATTTACAGAGAAAATTTTTTCAGATAGTTGGAACATCTCCATTTTAAATTTCTGTTCATTAATATCTACATTATATAAGAAACCACACACAGACACAAAAGTCAGCTGTTAATGAAACTGCGCAACTAGGAGGCAACTTCTACCAGCACTTGGTGAACAGGGGTTGATTGTTGTCCTAAGACACAGGAAAACCGCAAATGTTAATAATGCGTGTCTTATTCCACTCTGTTGTCAATAACACAACTTTTTACGCATTCAAAACTCAAGTTTCCCAGCTTTCCTGTGGTTTTCCCCCAGGCTCTCTACATTAGTATAGAGTCATACAATCTATTAAGTCCTCCCATTCATTTCTAAGTGACAGTTTTTCGGCACTTACTTTAGCTGCGGATTACACAATTGTTAGACATCGCAGCTAATGGTACACAAGTGTATGGGAAAGTTGCGGGTTCACCTGGGGACACGAAAATACTAGAAGTCATTTTTTAGCTTACAAATGTAAATGATAATAAAGGAAAACGACGTTTAGGAAATGGAATTTTACTCACTCGTTTGCTTCAGTCTGCAATAGATTCCCCAAAGCAGAGCTGTGAAGTATTTCCAACTGTACTAATTGCAGTGCCAGCAGTACAATTAAAAGGTCACTCCAGTGAGACTGGACTAACTAGAGTGACCAGATAGCTTCTTCCCCACACACACACCTTTTTTCTGTTTTAAAATCAGTATTGCAAAAAGGTCAAAGAAGTGTTCTTACATAACGCTGTCCTGGGCCCTTGCCAAGGTCAGTATATGGCACAGTGATTACCTTGGCAAGCTCAAGTGGCTTTGGCCTTTTGAAATCTATTAAAATCCTTCATCTCTCATTGACAAACCTTCCTGGTTACAGCCCTGGCTGGCTGGCTGTGCTGTTAAGCACATCAGCAGATACTTGCCACCTAAAACTTGGGGGTTTCTAATGAGGTAAAGCAGTATGGAGGTTTTATTCCATCCACCCTTGGACACCGGGACTAACTCTCCTAGTTATACTGGGGCAAACTGGCACCAGATTCACTGACCTGCATTTGGACAGATACGTACAGTATTTATCCAGGATAAATGGTTTGGGGACACTTGTAAAATTTTTTCCCTTTTTATCATTTGTTGTTAATAATATTTTTGCATATCTTAAATATAAAACTGTTGCTTGTAAAGTTGTAAATTCAAAGCTTCCAAAAGCTTCCGCTCTAGAATTTTTAAATGGAAATTTGAATGGCAACCTACTACAGATTGATTTTACTGGTATAACACTTTTAAGTTGTCTGGGCAACGTTGGGACTGAAAAAAAAAGTGAGAAGAAAGTGAGGATATGATGGTATTTCCCAAAAAAGAACTACCAGATTTGCAAAAAAGCTTAAAGTTTCTATTTATCTGCTCCTGTTTTACAAATATCTATTCAAGCCATATAGCTGTGCAAAACAGGCACCCATCCCTATGTGTGCTGTCAATTAAGGGACAGTGCCACGGTACAAAATTTGTCCTGGCAGAACATTTGTTTTTCTCCGCTAAAAAAATATCTCCTCTAGAGGGCAGCATTAAATCAGTATTCAATGACCAGGAATCCTGAGCTCTACTACTCCTTTACGATGCACACTGAATTTACAGGCTAACAAGTTATATTGACCAAGGATGGTTATTTACCGTTACGATAAAGCTAGAAATTTCTGGCATCTTAATATTTTAATTAGGCTATGCATTACAAATGGGCGAGTTCTCACATTCTGGCCCAAGAGTCTGCTATATTTGGCTGATTGCAACACCATGTGCTATAGATAAAAATGAGGAGATTCCTTCTGAGCTGTGGGCTGGCAAGACTGAGGGCGCAGACTGAGCTCTTGGCTGGTGTCACCCTGCTCGGCACGGTTGTGCACAGTGACAGCAGCTGGAACGGGGCTGGGGGGGGGAAAGGAGAAAGTAGCCAAACTAGAAAACAGACCTTCTGCCATGAAAAGCCTTGGTCATCACAAATCCGCTTCATAACAATCTTAAAACCTCGCGTATCATTCTCCGTTGCATCTCCGTTTTCATCATTGCGGAGGATGTCTTGAACTGCGGAAACCTCACACGTGTTTTGCTCGTTTGCTTAAGGATTTCAAATGCTGAGTTTATGAAATTACACAAGACAAAAGCTCACCTAAATCTGTTGGTTTTCTAAAAAGAAAACACATCAGGAAGTCTCTTATTGTTAGAAGAAACATTCTTATTTTTAAATACACAGGAGATAAATCCATATAGAAATAAATTCATCACCATTATATATACAGCAAGTGTTAGAAGCAGTGTACACAAGAAAGGCGACTCCTCCCATGAGAATAAAACAAAGCATGTGGCAATGTCTTGTTTTTTAAAAAAAAAACCCAAAAACTAAAACCCCACTGTATTAGGGCTTAGAAACAGTTTCAGTTTGGAATCAGACACAGTTTTCTCTGCCATCTGTTTCATAACCCAGAGAAATATTCCCAACCTCACTGGCCAAGCCCATGAGTCAGCCACAAAACTCTAATTAATCTCCCCTGCCCTCATCAGCACAGGCCAAATCATCAGGTTCATGCTCTGGCAAGGGGCCTTTCAAGCTGCTTTCAGGACCAAACTGAAGTTGGAGAAACAGGGTTTCTTTGGCCGTGGTCCTTTCCCACACAATCCCATCTCCCCCCAAGCTTTAGGGAGCGCTCCCCATCCCGACAGGCGGGTCCTGGAGCGCCAGGGGCCAGGACACGCACAACCACACCACCATGGGCAGCTCTGGCCGTGGTCACCCAATGGATTTGCTGTGTCCTCCCTGCAGGGCTTGGGGGCTGAAAAACCTTCAAGGGGTTTCAAGTGAGTTCTTGGGCTCTTAGGGATCAGTTTGGGAACTTTGCTTCCAAAATTGATTTGGCTACGGCATGTTGGGTTGTTGGTAGTAACTGGGATGATGGTCGTTCGCTACTATTTTAAATACAACGAGCTTTAAAGAAAGCTGCTTGTCCTCTGCTCCTGGACAGCAGGCAGATGTGGTTATCTTAACAGAATGGAAATCACCGTGCTTTCATGGTCAGTTAAATTAGACTAATAAATTTGGTTTTGTAAACTAGAAAACAAAGATAAAACAAATTTGGCTGCGCTTTGGATTCCCCTAAGACCGGTAAACTAAAGTGTGTTATCCAAAATGTCTATTGGTGAATCCATGAAGCTAACATACTGAATATTTTAGCGATCAAGATAAATAGTTGCTCAGTGTCACATTGACCTACATTTCAAAAGCATTAGCAGCCTCCCTGTCAATCACCTTTATTGCTACTGACATCTCGTGGTAACATTCAGCTGCATTTCTGAATTCCTGTAAAACAAACTTTCTCTTAAACCAGAGGGGAAAACCAAAAAAAATACAAAACCCAAAGAGGTTTCCTGGGGAGAAAAAAATGCACTACGCTTTGTGAGAGGCTGAGGTAATTACTGAGTTTTGAGCAAGACTGCCAGTACTACCTAAAAGTAAAATTTAACTTTGTGAGCTATTTTGCAAGCTCAAAGTATTCAAAAAGACCCACATAAACATTTTCATATGGAAGGAGAAAATAATCAACTGATCTGGAATGAATTTGCTAAGCAAAGCACATCTTTTTTAACTCTTCCCAACAGGATCATGACTGCTCTGAAACAATTTAGTATTTATCAACCCACTCTTCTAAATATGTGTGTGTGGAAAGCACATGGAAGTCTAAGCAGATTTCCTCTTAGACTCTGTGCAGTCAATACAAAAATCAACAGCTCCTCTAATGCAGTCTGTTGATCTGCATGATACGATTGATAAGGAACGCTGAGTTCAGAATATAAAGGCCAGGTCACTGATCTCAGATGGGGACTGGGAAGGATGCTGAGCGCCCATCGCAGCGGCTGTGATCAGGACCCGGCCGTACCGCGCTCGGGTCCCGGGAGCTCCGCGGGCAGCAGAAGGGGCTGTAGAGTACATGAACCACCCGCAGATCCTTGGAGAGCTCCTGGTTAGTTCCTCGTAGCCCAAGGGGCAGTAGGCGCTGTGTATAGCAGGATCCCTACCTGCCCTCATTTCTAATGGAAACGGGAGCAGCAGGAGTGCAGAGAAGCTGCTGCACCCGGGCTGTGCTGGTCTGTATGGGTGCAGGAGATCAGGTGTCCTGAACAGACCAGACTTGCTGCAGGTGCACAGATGGATCTGCTTGTATGTGCTGGATTCACTGTATTCGGGATGCCGAATAAACCAATGCAGAGCCGGCATGCGCGCAGGAGTTGTCAAAGCCGCGCGATCGCTAAAAGGTTGGGCAGCGAGGCGGTAGCGCCGATGGGGTGGATACCAGCCGTGGTTCCATGCAAGGAAGATGATTCCAGCCTTCCTCCTCGACTGGCGTGGAAATGCTGCGAGTGCTCAGGCTGCGCCTCGGGGATGGGGAGGAAGGAAATCCACAGTTCGGAGGTTTAGTTGATTCTGAAAGAGCTCTGTTCCTCTGCTTCAAGGAAATGTCTTGGGTTCTGTGGCCGCAGAGGCTGTGTTGGGAGGGGGACGGCTGCCATGCGGAGTGATGAGAGCAACAGGTAAAGCACTCTTCTGGTATTCTGTATCAATGTTTTGCAGGCCTGGCAGTGGTCACAGTTGATGCCTACAAGCACTGGATATTCCACAAGTTGAAGACGGAATACTGACTTGTTTACCTGAAGATAATAGGACTTCGGGGTATTTCCTCAGAGAAAATATAAATTTTAATATAATTTCATAAGCTTTGGAGGTTAGCTTGTCTTGTAGCTTCAGTGATATCAAACTTCTTCGAGTAGGAGCTAGATAGAAAGCTGTTTAGTTTTTGCCAGCGTATGTAAAACAAGACTTTTCTATCTGCATTGTAGATTGTTTGTGGACACTTCCAGATTCTTGTGCTTTCTGCAGTCATTCTGGGGACTGAACTCTCACTGATATCAATAGAGGTTCCACGAACAGGACACGTGCAGGAATTTGTAGAAGCCCACAGTGTGGTTTGGAGTAGTGAATTGCTTTTAGTTTGAGATGACTGGGGGAGATGGGAAGAGCAACTGTACATTAAGGGAACAATTACAGATCTTCTTCCCAGTGACATCAATGAGAGATTTGCCTTCAACCTTCCACAGAAGAAGATTTTTAGCTTTAATTTGGGACAGTACAGGGGTTTTTCAAGAGCACTAAAAGCCAGTGGGAGCTTGGGAGGCTCCTTATGCCTTTAAAAACCCCTACATCAAAAGTGATAGCTAACAACATGAAATGGAAGTAAATAAAAATGCATTTTCATTGCTGTTTTGAGTTACACAATTCTTGTTTCTTGATTTGTTAGTTGATCTGAATTTACACAGATTTAATCTATATGGTGACCAAGGAAATGGTCAGTAACCGGTAAAGATGCAAAGTGCAACCAGAAAGCAAGCAGTGTGCAGGTGCAGACCCTCAGCAGCTAACAAAGGTAACAGAAGTTCACTACCTACAGCCATCAGTCTTCTGTGTCCACATCTCCCGAGCTCCATGGCCATTTCAGCATTTACCAGCACATAACAAATCCTCCCAGCTGACAAAAAAATAACCTCAAGAACACGTAGGACTCACTCACAGATTAACTCAGTCATCAGTCAAATGTCACCCAGCCTGCGTGGAGCACCGAGCACGTTCCTGCTATTTTTCAGAATATCGGAGCAAGAACCACCCGAGCGCTAGGTCAGCGTCTACAGGGTAGATTTTGCCCCTGGCCGATCTCATTCCTCTCTCAAGTCCTCTCTGGCAGGAGCTGCTGTAGGAAATGCAGTGGAACAAGGATCTCGCAGAGGGTTCAGACCTACTCAATGCACCAAAAATGCCTCCCTTCTGTATTATTAGGCCAATGCCACAAACAGCCCGTATGTCATCTGGTTTCATACCACTGTCAGGCTCCTAATTTCACCTACGACTCCTCACACAGAACCTACCGGCTTCTGTTGGACTAAAGTATTTCCTCAAGAAATGATCTGTTAAATCCAAAAGGCATTAAAGTGATGGGGATTACCTCACTGGTCTGGTTAGGATTAACCAGTCTCACCATTAAAAATCCATGGCTTGCTTTATTTGATTTTGTGTAGCTTCAGCTTCCACCCAATTGGATGGATATTTGTACATTTTTCTCTGTTCAATTTAGGAACTTGTTAACATAAAGTATCTCCTCCCTGTAAAGGAATCCGATTGCCTCTTCATTGTAAGCTGAACAGAATCAGCTGTAAGCCATTTTTTTCCTCCCTGAAATAATTTTTATGGCTCTCTACTGCACAATCTCTGTTTTTTCCAACATCTTTAAAAATGTGAACAATGGAATAGTTCGCAAATTTTTAATTGAGCTCACTTAATGCCATATGCAGATACCGAAACTGTAATCCTCCTTTTATTCATTACCCTGCTTTGCATGGGATGTGCCTGATACGAGATAATTTAAAGAAAGAGATCAAAAAAGGAGAGAGAAATAGGACAAGAGGAGTGTGCAGAGTTACAGAGTTTACAACTGAAACCGTGTAAACCAAGAAAAATCAAACACCAATGAACCCTACAAACCGAGACAATTAAATACTCCAAACTCCAAGTTTTGGGAACCCAAACAGCAACATTATGTGCTCTGTTGTTTAAAAGAAAAAAGACTTCAGCAGAGCCCTCCCTGTCCTGCAACTCTCTGCACTGAAAATATTACTAGGTTTTTGTGTTTTGAAATTTTGCAGTGCATGTTTTCTTGGGGAATTTGGGTTCCACAGTAATGAAGCACTTCGCACCTCTTCAGCCACAGACCTCAGAGCAGGACCCTCTTGAGATAAAAAAGCTTTTCTTGATAGCAGTGGAACCACCCACAGGTAGTCACGGTTGTTCTGTTTAGCCAAAGATTTGCTATTTCCATCGTATCGACAGCAGGTAGCGATGAATGGAGCTTGGCTTTGTTTCCTCTGCACGTTGCAAATCCTTCTCTTGTTTGACCCCATAGTACACAGCAGCTTTTTTCAGTTCTAGGGCTGCATCCTTTTTTTCTTCGTTTTCAGCCAGCTTTTTTCACCCTTTTAATGTGCACGTGCAGTGCAAACAGAGAGTTGAGAGCCACCTGAGGGTAGGGATTTCTCCCTCCTTCATGCGATAAGGCACACGAGGCAGCAGTCTCAGTACTGTTAGTTCATGCAGCAACACCAGCAGTGAATGCTGTTCATTCCCAGCTACCATCATTGGCACCTTCAGCAAATCCTGATGCTATCATGCGTATCTTACGGGTTTCGGAGCTTTACAATATTTTCAGAGTCCATAAATGACAGAATCCAGTATAAAAAAAGGTCAATATATTACTGTCGAAAGGGTTTGGTTTTTTTCCTTTTTTTATACAAAAATTTAAAAGATCAAAATATATCACATTATTTACACATTGTGCTCCATGCTTAGAGATCACTGAAAAAGAACACACAGACAAACATTTTAATCAAAGAGAAATGCTCCGTTCCTCACATTTACTAATCTTGTTAATATTATAAGGATTGGCATCCAGATTTCTTTTTATATTAACAGCACATCCAAGCAATTTACCACAAAATGAAAAACTTTTATATGCTAAGGGCGTGCTCACATTCTGAGGGTTTGCAACCAGTTAGTAACATGCTTGCTATTAGACTGTGTTCACATACCAGGTGTTTGAAACGGGATTAGTATTTCCACTCTGTGTCATAACTGTGACAGAGAATGAGGTTTGAGCATCCTCCTACCCATCCGGATCAAATCCTCAGTGTAGGAGGGACATTCCCCCTCATTCTCCTGGGCTGCCTTTAGCACTTACAACCCCTGGCTGCTCTGGGTGCTCAGACGGTACAAATTACCCCGAATTACCTGACCACCTGCACCCTGATTTACCAATCTGAGCAGCATAGTGGTCGTGGATTATAATTACAATGGCAGAAAAGTCTTTGGAAACAAATGTTTTGTAACTCAGCGACAAAGTCTCAGCTGGAGGGGATGGGCCGAGTCACACGACCACATTTTGCAGAGTGGAGCAATCTTTGCACAAGGGGTTCCTCAACTCTCTGGGCCAGAACAGAAGCCCAGTCTGAGCAAGCCTGAAAAAAAGGCCTTGCTATCGACAGTATTAATGCGAATGATTTTTCATGCTTAGCAAGTTTTTGGCGCGGTGTTCCTAGCACCAGCTGACAGCCGTGGGGAACAAGAGACAAAGCCAGATCCAGTCCTGCTCCCCCAAGGCTTGGCCTTGGGTCTGCCCGGAATAGAACCCATTGCTTACATCCAGCGGTCAGTACAAAGAGTCACCGCGCAGCAAACAAAATTACTCAGGACCCACTCAAGGATATACAATTATTATTATTACTGTACCTTGTGCCAACATCCTGCTACTGGCAGTCCGTCTGGTCCCTGCAAAATTGAATTTACAGACTTAATTTCTTGACAGTGACTTAAGTGTCAGACCCAAAAACCCGAAGGTCAGCGCTCACAACAGTGAGAGGTTTACCGTTCATTACCATGCAAAACCCATTTATTTTATATGCACAAAAGTAAATACGCAGGCAATGTAATCCAGGCGTCACACACAACACAAAATTAAATACACCCCAGGGTAACAAAAAATAAACCTACACTTATTTTTCCTTTAAACCTGAAATGTGAACAAATATAAAAATTTTGGAACCACAGTTAATTTACTTAACAATCTGCTTTATAAGGTAGTGGTTTTTGCAATCAGACACATGTATGGAAAGCTTGATGTGAAAATGTATTTTTTGTTAATGTGCGCTTTTCAGTTTGGGGGCAATGATGTAATTTTTTTTTTCCCAGATGGTATCTGACTTGTGTTAAACTCAATCCTGCAGTATTTAGTTTTTTTAAGAACTCTTTGAGTTTCTGAACTGATTGAAATAGGATCAGTTTTGGACTATGCAAAGGGAGTGAAAATATTTGTCTTTTCCTGATGGAGATACAAGAAATACACAGAAACCAGAAAGCCTGAAGAGCTTATTTACCAAGAGGCAAACGCTGAAAAGGAAGGAATGGACTATCTGTGACCAGCTCTTGCAAGATACTTCAGAAGAAATAGCCGACTTCAGCTGCCTTTCCATGCTGGATTTTTTTTTAAGGCTCTTGGATCTCTGGTTGCCTGAATTCCTGCATGTGGAGCCCCAGCGAGCACACGTGCACTGACCCTTCCTGCAGAGCCAGCCCCGAGCGCACCGCTGGTGCAAACAGAGGTCAAAACGCATTTTTACATTTTTTACTGTAAATGTCAGTCATCACATTTTTTGTATTCTGTATTGATTTTATATGTAAAATAGCCTATGCCCAATAAAACAGATGCAGTGAAGTAAGGTTACCCTCTCCAGCTACTCGGAGTGTAACAGGTCAAGTTATTTTCACGTTCTTTCCTATAACATCAGTTAGAAAACATACATGTTTTTCTGCTGACACCGCTGAATATTTTGGTCTGTAACTATACATTTAAAAAAAAAAAAGTGCAACTTGTACATTTGCTAGAGTTGTCTGGGGGTAAAGGAGACAAGGCACAGAGCAGTTGTTTGACCTAGAAAGACCCTGAGCTGCGGTTAAAGCGCATCCTGACACCGACAGTCACAGGGCTGATTCCTGCCCTGGGCTTTTTCTTCTTCCTGTGCACTCAAAATGCTTATTTTGCCCATCATAGAACTCCATGCCTTTCTACCATGTTTCACTCGAGTGATTCTGAAATGACTTGTCAGCTTACAAAGAGCTTTACAACCTGTGTGTAAGGCTTCTGCTCACGTTTCTGGACTGAAATCGGTTACACAGAACCCAGCAAATCTCTGCTGCTCGGTGGGCTGGACAACGAAGACAACACTCCCAACCAACATGCAGCCGACCCTCATGTACATAAGCAGGAAGATCTGGAAGTGCTTTACTAACTAGTCAGGTAGTAGTTACCTCTTGGAGAAATCACCTACTGCAGTTTACAATGGCTTCAATACAGATAGGACTTGCGTTTTCTATATAGTTAAGGCGGGAAGTAGTTGGTAAATATAACATTTCTAGGGAGTAAATATGAAGAGTTGAAGCGGGCCTGCTGCTAGTAATTGGTTTCTTTGACACATATGAAAGTAATTTAACTTTTTGAAAGAGACAGCTCACTGCCCTTTTGTTTCTCTGGAGACAACTGCAAATCATCTAGCATGCAGCATTTTCTATGGTTAAAAAAAAACGAAAATAAAACAATAAACTTCTTTAGCTGGTCGTGCAGAGCCCTTTTGGGGAGCAGAGCATGAACCTTCCTGTGTGACCACTGGCCTGGAGCCTGAGATGTGCGGACAGAGCTTCAAAACCTGCTGGCACAGCCAATGTCCTCGTGGTGCCTGGGGTGTTCCCCCCAGCCACCGCTCCACAGAAATGGCCATTTGTGTGGGGAAAGCTTTGCAAAACCCAGTTGGGAACGGGACCGGCAGGGCTGCAGGAGCACAGGCACACGGGGAACCAAACTGCGCCACAGATGGTGAGAGAAACCAGCACTTGTTTTTAGCATTTCTAACTGTGAAGGAGCGAACATCCCCTCTGCGATCTCCCATCCTTATCCAAAGTCATTTTAACGGTGGGAAGAAGGCACAACACAATGACGTCCTTCCCCGAGTGCCAAAGTGGAACATTTTGTTCAGCCCTGCTGCCTCGTGTCCTTCCTCTCCCTGGAGGGATCCCCTGCTCGGGACAGGGCTTGGCCACAGCAGGAACACACACAAGCCATGCAAGACAGAAAAGCAGATCCGGTACCAAAGGGCAGGGCGCGCTCAGCCCGGCCAGGCCTGGCAAACCTGGGTCCCCTTGGCTGCCTGCAATAGTACGGCCTCCCTGTTTGAAAGAATAACCACTTGTTAAGAGTGATCAAGGACACGGGAGTTAATCGAGCAGACAGGTGTGTTTCAGCGGAGGAGGACGGGTCCGGAAACTTTACACTTCCATTTCTGAGGGCACAGCAAGTCAGCGGGGTTGTTTTATGGTGGGCAATTCACAGGCACGTAAAGTCTGTCATCTGGGAAAGATCTTCCATACGCAATGCACAGAGTCACATTTGTAACAGCACAGTGAAAAAGATGAGGGTTAAATCATCCAGCATGTTGAGGGAGGAAAGGTGATCCATCAAAAACTAAATAGTTAATTGTAGTTCACATTCAATCTCCAAGCAAAATAAAGCATATTGACTGAAGGAGCTTTTTGCTGGTATAGGGGAGTGATACTATAGCTTAGATTGCAATAGCTGTGCTGGCGAGGCAAGAAAGTCACACATTTAGAAAAGAAATGCGTTTTTTTGAGCATACTGAAGCAGGCACCTGGCACTACTGGTTAGGTGCAGCTTAACTAAGGTCTAACAGCTATGTTTAAGTAGCTCAAGTGCAACAGTTGATACAAATCGCTCATCCTACAGCCTCAAAGCATTTTAGGGAAAGGATCCCTGGTTTTAGTCATTACATGAAAAATACGAATGAAAACGAGGCATGTGGTTTGGTGGGTTTTTTCTTCTGGGCCCTACCAAAGCAATGAGAGGTTCTGGCAGTGGATTTGGGAGATCCACCTTCCTCAGGCTCCAACACGCAGGGGGTTTCCTGGAAGGCCCCTTTGTGCACACGCTGCACGGTGACGCGTCCCGGCGGGGACAGATCGGAGCTGCTCTCGCAGGCCGACAAACACGGGGAGGCCTCTGCTCCCAGAGGCACTTCTGGGCAGCCCGGGCAGCTCCGGCTCATACATCACTTATCTGTGGTAGCACCAAGATGCTCCAACTCTGACCCGCTGCCCCAGGTGGGAGAGGTAAAGCCGAGCTCATCCCTCGCTCCGTTCGCAGAGATGGAGGGATGGAGCTGACTTTATTTTCAAATCGCCTCCCATCCGCTGCATTGAGCTGCTCCCCGATTCCTAAACGTACTCAAAAGCAGCTTCACCAGGGCATGCTATCTCCCAAAGAGCGTTACTGAAGCCCATTGTTCCCCTCTACAATAAGAAGGTCTTTACACAAAGATTCTTTGTTTTTACTGCGGTGGCTTGGTCCCATCTGGCCAGAGAGGAGCCCTTACAGCAAGCAGTGAACTTCCAGCAGTGCAGATAAAACAAACCATTAAGAAAAGTGAGAAAACAATAACCATCTGCTCTGATTTACTGCAAAATAAAGAACTACCAAATCCTCCCTCCCTTTCCCTGGCTGCAAAGCTGCATCTCCTTTCAGTCCTGGCAACGCTTGTTTAAGAAAAGTGAAATAAAAGACGTACCACGGGACAAGGCTGATCCAGTCCGGGAGGACCCGGTTCCCCCTTCTGCCCTTTGGCTCCTTTTCGCCCCGGTATTCCTCGCTCTCCCTGTTGGCACAACGGGAAAATATCAGGAACCGGGGGGGGAAAACACCTCGGCTTGAACTCACACAGCACGTACAGAGTCCCACACCTCCCCCGGAGCAGGGATGTTTGCGCTACCATCACCTCAACTCACTAATTAAATCACTGTGAAAATCTGCAGTTAAAGCTGGGTGGAGACATTTTAATAGATAATTTTATAACGGAATAGCTAAACGACTGGGTTCTGCTAGAAACCAGGTTGGTACCTGGCAGTGGGAGCGCCAGCTTCCAGCCCCTGCCCTGTGCTCAGCTGGGTTCCTGCCTCCGGCTGGGCACCCTCTGATTTCAGGATCCCTGCAACACCACCTTTGACTTGGATCCATTTTCAAGGTCTATAAACCAAAACTAGCGATTCTTTGCAACCCAGCGCTGTCACACCGCTCCAGCTCCCCAAAACTGTTGTACTATGGGGAAGGGGCTGGGATGGGACACGGCAGGTTTGCAGAAAGCACTTCCCAGTGGGTAGGAATTGACACCATGTCCTGCCCCACGCTGGGGCCACACAAATATCTCTGCTGCAGGAAAGGCTTTAGAGCGACGACCCGAGAAACGCTGCCAGGCTGGAGAGGGAACCGGTGCCCAGGCAACCAGGAGCGGCCACGGCCCTGCCCCACGCACCCCAGAGAGCATCGCTACAGCCGTAACTCACCTTCTCCCCTCTTTCGCTTCTCTCTCCTTTCTCTCCTCTGAGACCTGGGAAACCCTATCATGACAATTTTTAGGGGCGGGGGGAAGAGGTTTGTAAGTTTAGTGTGCAAATGTCCCAGCATCTCAGTTCAACATAAGCAACCTCCAGCGATCAATCCATCCCCCCCATGGTGAAGAATAGCGACATTTCCTTCCCATTGAATTGGTATCTCAGCGATTTCTTGGGAAATCTTGTGCTTTACCTACCCCAGTAACATGACATCTATTGGAGATTTTCATTTCAGCGAATCCAATACAAATATTCTCAATTGGAAAGGGAAACCCCCGCGGCATCTTTAGCTGAGCAGTTACCGCTGTGCAGTGCGAGTAGTCTGGCAACTGGCCCGAATTAAACTGTTTCCTACAGACATCGTTCTGCTAACATCATGTTTAAGAGACAGCGTCTATACAGTGTTAGCTACATATTTTTCCAACAATCTCAAGCAATTTGATGGCCTTTACATGCATGTTGTTCGTGTGTCTACGTATCAATTAATGTTTTCCATACTCACATCCAATCCTGGCTCCCCTGGCTTTCCCTGCAGTTGTAAAAATAAAAAGTTAAGACCTGCCCCATTGAGCTCGGTGTTGCAGACAAACTTATACCTAGAGTTGGTGAAATATTATGGTACTGACAGCAGGGGCTCACCCACAGCCCCGGGACTCGAGGTTTCTCCTCGCCAGCATCGGGACGGTGTTGCTAAGCCCAGCTCAGCAGTTCTGGCTGAACCCACTGCGACAGGATTTTACAGCCACTACTCTTTAGGATTACAACACGTCACCGCTCCTTTCCCACCCCAGGGATTACCTTCTCTCCTTTGGTACCCGGCAAACCGATGAGCCCTGGAGCACCCGGGAGACCCTTGAAGAACAACGAAACGAGGCATTGGGATAGGTGCTGTAGGGCAGGTTTCTGTCAATGGCCAGAAACGAGATACGGGGAAAAAAATAAAACTCACAGCGGGTCCAGCGTCACCGTGGTCGCCCTTCTCACCGCTGTCACCTTTTTCTCCCTTCGCACCGTCCAAGCCCTGCATAAACGAAACGGCATCAACCCGGGACAGCCACCGCGTCTCTGGGATGATTATCACCCCCCTGCTGCCCTTAATGTTTTCCTCTTGACCTGACCACACACGAAAATAGTTGAAAATACAGGTTTAAAGCCTGCGGGCTTGGAAACCTTGACTGGCATGTGCCGTTGGCCCTCAGGACTCCATGCTAGAGGAGAATTTAAGATTGTAAATGTGTTTGGAAGGAAAAACGGCTCGTTTTCCAAAAAGCCAACTGCTGAACAGCACAACCAAAGGGTGTGTTGTCACAAAAAGTGACAAAAAAATCAGTCCCCAGAGCTGACAGGCCTTTGTGAGCCTGTAAACAACACACTGGCAGCCTGGAAACAGTGGGTGACATTTAATTTATTGACTTACTTTAGGCCCCTGGATTCCTGGAGGACCCTGTGGGAAAGACAATGGTGCATTCGAAAACCGGAATTTAAAAAACTAACCCCAAAGTTTGCTTCTCAAACCATTTCTTGCTCAAATTACGGGCTGACGATAGCCAAATATTTCTTTGCAAGACAGGTGGCACTTCATTCTGTTCTCCGACGTCAAATCAGGGGGAGGAGGAACTGTAAAGGACCGCTTTGCGTAATATGCAACAATAAAGCTCTGCAACACCAGCTCTGGGGAACGAAAGCTCCGCAAGAGCTTTGCTGAAGCAAGTGACAGCAAAAGCTCTCTGGAGGGTGACCCACTGCCATGGGGCAGGGCTGGGGACACCTCCCGGGTCACCAGTGCCACCTGGAAAGCCACCTGGTTTTGAAGTGGGATCTCTCAAGGTGCCTCTTGCACAGAGCAGGAGCATCCTGACCTTCCAGATGCCCTTGATGGCTCCTCAGCCCTGTGGAGCATCACAGGCACCAAACACAGCTGTCTGCACCAAAAATGCTCTGTGCGTCCATCACCGCTGCAGTTGATGGCAAAAATTTACTGACTTGGGCAAATTTGTGCGGATGCAAACACCATCATGGGAGGAACAGGTTTTCCCATCCCACAGGGTTTTATCTTTTCCCCACCCCAAGAAGCAACTTGGATATTCACAAAACATGCCACAAATACCGATATACTCCCCTAAATCAGGCGCTTCCATCTCTTCCAAGACGGCACCCAACGCTGTAGCTCTTCCCCGATATTCTCCCAGATTCACAGCAGCCCACAATGATTAAACAGAGCAAAACCACCCTCATCCTTAACTCATCACATGCGATAACAAATCTGCAGCAATGCTCAGTTGCATGAGCTGCTTTCCAGAGTCCTACCATAGGGCCGGGTAATCCGGGGGGTCCGGGCTCGGGTATGATCTGCAGAAGGGAATTAAACGGCATGTTAATGGGGCTGGGCACAGAGAGACAGCACTTTGGGAACGGAAACCTCACACGGCCCAGAATCATGATTTAATGCCCTTAATCAAAATATCTGCTAATCAAAGAGTTGCTTATAGGATTTATGAATAAATGAATCTTCATAAGCACGTGAACCAAGCTAGCCTTTGAAATGAGAGGTGTGACCCACGCTGCTCAGTGTATTTGTTGCAAAATGATGTAATAGAAAACGATGCAGTGTTCTGCATAGACCAGAGAAAAACAGCCTTTTTGATTAAAAACAAAACGAAAAAACAACCAACAAACCAACCCAAAAAAACTCTAAAAGACTCCAACAAACGAGAACAAAAA
Organism: Pampusana beccarii; assembly: GCA_013399365.1. Classification (NCBI taxonomy): domain Eukaryota; kingdom Metazoa; phylum Chordata; class Aves; order Columbiformes; family Columbidae; genus Pampusana; species Pampusana beccarii. The sequence continues at coordinate 265,443 of VWYH01008933.1, read as the reverse complement.
AGGATGCAGAAATCTTTCAAAACTTCAAGGACCCCAGTATGTTTCTAGATCAAAACATGATTATTAACAGTAGCATCCAATATATCAAATATCAATGCAAAATCTAAAGTAACTTTGCGGTGCTGAGCGTGCAAAATGTTCTTCCCTAATGAATAAACCCCATTTAGATGCATCTGAAAGTTCTTGTAGAGAACAGCTGGGCTTTGCTCCCCAGCCGGTGGCTCCGTCCTGCACGCCCTGACCCCATGATATGGAAGGGACTTCACAGGGCCAGGATCTTACGTGATTATTCTGCAAACACGGTGACCCGGTGTCTCCTTTTTCTCCTTTGTCTCCTTTTGGCCCTTCTGCTCCCTAAAAGACAAAAATGTAACATACATGGGGTGCATCTTTCAGGAAAGCAGAAGCAGGACAGAAAAATACGTTTGTCTTCTCCTGACTCCAGCCTTGGCTCAAGCAAAGCTCATGTTCATCCCCAGCGGACTTTGAGAACTGATTTTCTCCTCCTCGCGACCAGCTTAGATCACCTTCTGAATAAGCCGTTAGCATAATCGGCAAAGAAAACCAAAAGCTCCTGCACCCCCCAGCTCCGCGGTGTAGCCTCATTGCTTCGCTCAGCAAACCCGGCCACATACTGAGTGCTTGCAGAAAGCCCGGTGTTAAAGGACCGAGCAGTGGATGTGCAGGGACAGACAGAGGGACGTACCGGTGGACCCGACAAGCCCATTTCTCCCGTCTCTCCTTTCTGTCCTGTGATGCCCACGCTGCCCTGGTCACCCTTCGCTCCTTTGGGACCCTGGAAGTTTCCAGAAAACAACTTGCTCAGGGGAAAACTGTTAAAAAAACCCCACAAAAGCCACTCCTGCCTTTCCGCTCTCTCTCTCCACACTGCAGCGTGAGCTCACAAAACCACGTTTTAATGTTAAAACTTACATACACCAATTTTACAGGCGCAGCAGAATTTGGCAGAGCTGTAGCAGGGATTGCAGCCATTTGGGGTTGGGAAGGTTTACAACAGAATTTGAGACAGTGTTTGATGAACCTCTCATAAAAGGAGCCCCTTTAGCCCCACAGACGTGGCCATGAGCAGCATCTGCACGCTCACGGCTGAGCACAACGGGCGATCAATTCACGGAGATGCAGCCGAACGTTACGGGGCAGAGCTTACGGGACACACAGTAAACTCCTTTTAAACTCAGCTCCTGCAAGGTCTCACTCGACCCAGCCATCCCCTCGCACCTTTTCACCATCCAGTCCAGGCGGACCCGGCAAGCCCAGCTCTCCCTGAAGCGACACAAAGAAAGGAGAGTCCATGGTAAGTTAAACCAAGAAATAATCTCGGGAAAGGATTTTGCAAGGCAATGAGTTACCCAGGTGTATCAGCTGTTGTGGTTATGGGTTTGGCATTGCCAGGCTCAGGGGCAGCAGCAAGGAGGTTTCAGTGATGTGCCAGTGTTACCGGCTCATCCGAATTTAGGCAACACGGAGGCCCCAAGAGGCACCAAAATCCTGCCCCACCCCATTCTTCCAAGAGATGCTTTTCTGCAAGTTAAATTCTTCTTTTAAAGAAACTACAGCTGACTGGAGGTTACTGGCTGTTGCTTGTGAAGCGTGAGGATGGTGTGGTCCTGCTTGGACGTGGTGGTGGAGCAGCAAGAAGCACATGGAGAGGGTGGGATGGAGGCGTTTGGACCCACCAGCTCCCCCCAACAACTGCTTCTGCCTCCCACCACGTGCAGTGAGGAAATCTTGGAGGGAACGAGATTTCACCCGTCGGGTGTAAGACTGGGAGTGGATTCATTTCTGGGACAGCATCCTCTGGAAGTGGCTCGAGACCAAGTAAAGGCCAACGAAACTTTGGCTTTTGTGTGAAAACCTCCTTTCTCAGCCCAAGGAAGTGTTAAATAGCGTTTCCTTTACCATGTGTAGTCTGAAGCCCCGCAGCCAGCATCGCCTGCCTTATTTTGGCTTGAGGGATGCTACACGGAGAGCTGCTAAGGACCGTGTCTCTCGCTAGGAAACACCATGTGTGTGGCGGAGGTTGGGCTCACCTTGGGACCTGGAGCGCCTTGGGGGCCCGGTGGCCCCGGGGGACCTGGTGAACCCTGAAACAGCAAACAAATTGGCATGAGTAACATGAATATGGCACACTGACCATAAGAGAGGCTACCAGCCACGATCTGTAACAGGCACCGGTGTGACCGGGGCCGCCCCAACGCCACGATGAGCTCAGGTGACACGAAGCGACCCGAGGGCCCCCTCCGGCACAGGGGCTGTTCATGCGAAAGAAAACACAACCGGAGCAAGGCGGCTGTACCCATGCAGCAGTATGTGTGCTACGAGGCAAAACGCCTTTAGCCAGAGATGTGGTCCCAAATCCAGGGGTCTCTTTTTGCATTGTCCCCCCTCCAGCCAGCCGGGCTGGGAAGAAGCATCCTGCTGAAAATAGAAACAACTGGCTGGGGAGGTGCAATTAAAGAGGGGAAACGAAGGAGTTTGTGTGAGCGCTAACAGCAGGAAAACCCTGCACACTTAAGGAAGCTTTTTCCTGGGTGCTGCTGAGCGCAGAGACCGTAAACTGCCTTGAGATGGACAAATATTTTGCAACTTTTCTCAAAGAGCAAAACTCATGGTCTCGCTTGGCTGAAAGACAAAACCACATCACATCCCCAAGCACCTTTTTCCACGGCTGCATTCTCAAATACTGTTACACTTAATCGCACTGGGAGCCGTGTAAAGCCACCCCTTTCCAGAGCTCCATCCATGAGACAGGTCAGTGAGCAAACACCAAAACCAGCTAATAAGCAGGAAAGCGACAAAATTCACTAGTTTCAATGACGTGCCCCTCAGCAATCTCCACATGCAGCACACGGGAGAGGGTCTGGCCCAGCAGATAAAGTCTCCAGACGTTTGATGGAGCCTCTCCAACCACTGCACTCCACAAACTCCACTCACAAGCTGCATGCCATGCAGACATCTGGCAAACGGTAATTACCATCACTTTGTGTATCCCTGCAGCCTGTTATAAAACAATTAGGATGGTTTTCAAATGTGTCTGTAATTAAGTATTTACTCTATTTGGTTTCTTTCATCTTAACAAAAATATCAGGGTGCTGCTCAGTCAGGCAGGTTATGGCTCGGGTACCATTTCCCTTCCTCCTGCATCCTGAGCGCTGCTTGCAGAGAAAACTGCTCCAGAGGATGTGCAGGGAAATCCACAGCTCCACACCATGGGAGTAACACCCAGCAGTGCTTAAGCTGTAATTTGGCTGGATCACACTCATCACATCAGGTGTTTATATGTCACAGGCTGCATCAAATTGCTTTTACCTGCAGCATACTAACTTGCATCCCACATCCTCATCCCCAGGAGCCTGGTACCCAGCCTGAGTTCACAGCCTCAAGTTTTGCCACATTTTGCTGGTACATCCTAAATATCCTCAGCCTCCAGACGCAATAAACTCTTCCCTTTAACTCAGCTCTGTGCTGAGACCAAGATCTCAGGAAGGAAAAGTAGGACAGTGACTGACACGGTGCCACAATGTCACTGTGGCAGAGCTCAGCAGCTTTTCAGTCCCTTCCCATTAACCCATAGGAACTTGCACGGCCTCGGTGTCGGACTCACCTTGAGTGCATCCAGGATTCGGCCATCGTAGTCGATCACTACGGTGTCACCCTGTTCCCCTTTCAGGCCAGGAGGACCCTGCAATGGGGGACGAATCCTATTTAGTTTTTGAAGTATCAGAGAAAAGCAGGTGGTATAAAAGCAAAGACCTGACACCCAAGTGTTTGGGGGATTATCACCTTACAACCACTATCGGTTTAATCAGTTCCTAGTCTGACAGCTGTAACTGTCATCCAACCAAATCTCAGAAGGGCATAAAATTGTGAAATTGAGAAGTGCATAGAAATCCTCACTTGATTACCCCTATTCATAGCTTCCCTCTTGCAAAAAAAGGGTCACACTGGTAAGAAAATGGGACTTGAGTGCATTTCCCAGAGCTATCGCCCATGGCAGCGTCTGGTACCTACATAATGATTTGTTTCAAAATGCAGCATCTCTATTTTCTAGCAGCAAATTGATACTGAAGTGATTCAACCACACACTGAGCACAAAGAGCTGGTGGGGAACAGCTCAGGTTGAGGCAAATACATGACTCCAAACTGAAAAAGAAAAACCGCAGGCATCCATACCCGGGGTCCAATGGAGCCGATTCCTCCCTTCTCACCAGGTTCACCCTGAAAATCAAAATCGCATTTTTGGTTCAAAGACACCGAGGAAAATATAGGATATTTATCTTAAAAATACTGTAACTACATGAGATGCCAAGATGTGGTTTACATTAAGAAAAAGTAAGGCACCAACAAGGAACCGCTTCTCCTAGCAAAACACATCGTTTTGCCTTCAGACCACATACATTTTGCGAGGAATAACAGCGGTGTGAGCTAATTGACAGTAAGAAAATGTCCCATCGCAGAGGGAGTGGAGCAGCCTGCTCGGGCTGAGTGCCGGTGACGCCAATGTGCCGAGTGACGCCGATGTGCCGGTGACGCCGATGTGCTGAGCCACTCTCCGTCCCCTGTGCCAAGTCCGGCCCTTTGTGACGAATGTTCACATGGGTCTCCCCTTGCTTTAGGCTGAATTTTGTGTGTGGAAAGTTTCAGCCAACACATTTAAACCAGTTTAAAGAAAAGCGCTGTGCCAATTTTTTTTTTTTTTCCTTTACCCCTCACGCCTTTCTTTTTAAAAAAAAAAAAGTTTGGAAGTTCTGGAAAGCTGTAGCACTCTCACAGCGGTGACCTGAAATTCAGTTCAGGATTCAAAAATATATACCTTTTGAACCCTCTGCCCCATCAGCGCTGTGCCCAGCCTGCCGGCTCAGGGCTTGGATTTACCTTGGGTCCTGGCAAGCCATCTGTGCCGTTCTCCCCGCTGGGACCCGTGCTTCCTTTTTCTCCCTGAAAACAAGACAATTTAGACAAATGCTATCCAGGTAGGATGGAGAGCAGATTTCTTCAAGTTAGAATTTTCTGGCTTTGCTCTTTTACATACATGAGTGAGCAAAGCTCTGCTTTTAGCCTGACATATGTCACGTTGCCTGGGTGCAAAAGGAGAATTTTTGAGATAAAATGAAGCTTTCAGGCTTTACAGTTTCCCTGGGGGTGCTGTGTTCAGCTGCAAAGCGAGCCCCAAAACTGCAAGAGCCAGAGAAGGTTCCCGCAGAGCTGCACCCCGAGTCTGGGCACTGCAAACCCACATCCCAAAGCCCAGCTCTGGGCCACCCCCAGCACCGCTCCCACTTTTTCTGCTGCAAGAGCAGCCTCTAAATGACAATTCTCTGCCACAGTCAACAAGTTGCATTTGCAAACTTCAGGGCAGAGCTACCACAGTAGAGAGGTAGGTTATGCTTCTCTATTTTCTCTCTTTTTTTTTTTCTTTTTCCACATCAGGGAAGAAATGTGTTTCTCAACCTGCCCCAACGCTGATACTGTGCCAAGAAACCAGATAGCAAAAGATGCTGCCAAGCTCGCACATTAGATGGACACAGAGTAGAACATACCTTAGGGCCCATAAGTCCTGGTTCCCCAGGGATCCCATCATCACCCTGATAAAATAAAATATAAAAAGTCAAATACAAAGAGCTTGTACACACTTATCATCAGGATCCACCACGTCATTTCAACCCCACTGAGTGTTACACGGACCCGAGACCCACTTGGGTTTGCAGGAGGCCAGGAGGAAACTGCAGCAAGGAGCCCAGGAGGCACCAGCGTGGTCCTCTCCTCCCAACCCAGCCCCAGCTCTGCCCCCAGGGAGGCGGGTGGGCATCTCCCAGAATTTGCTTGCAGTAGGCTCTGGGGAAAATACTCTCCCACCTTTAATAGAAATTAGGTATTTCATCCATTTATGCTTTTTGGGTCCCAAAGAGCTCCTGCAAGCTGCCACCCATCCTCATGGACTTCATGATGAGTCACCAGCACGCTCATCTGCCAGAAGGAGGTTTTCTTGTGTCCCTCATCATGCTTTGTTGTTCTCATGGATTAAAACCACTTCGTGGGTGCTAAAGAGGTTAACTTTACTGGCCAGTTATGAAGTTTTTTTAAGCCAAATTCCAGCCACGTCAGTTTTGGTGAAAAGCAGTAAGAGGGAAAGGCTGGGCCCTGGCAACGCTTTGGCTTCAGTTAAGGGCAGTGATTTATCCACTGCTTGGTGGCACCGCCAGAAGAAAACGTGGAGAGCTCGGACATGTGAATCTCCCACAGTCTTCAACACCCAAGCCAAGTGTGTGTGTCCTTAAGAGAGGGGCTGTTCCCAGGAGACCGAGGTGCTGCATGCGATGCCCATCCCAGGAGCATCAATCCCACCCCGCAGGCCCCTGGGCAGATAACACCCTCCAGGCGCTTCTCAGTTCAGCTTGAATTGTTGGTGTGAAAGGGCTCAAGACATACTGCTTTGTTTGGCATTTGCTATTTTATTCTTTGTCTACCGGGCAGATGCGATCGCAGCTTCTGGCTTGGTGGTGGTAATGAAAACCAGGCCGCGGGCACAGCCGTGCCCGTGCTCCGGGGTGGCGTGGGTGGGAAACCATGGGGAACACAAGGGGTCGGTATGGCCAGCCATGACCACGGCTTCTCCGTTGGTCTCTGGCAATGGTTTCCCTAGTTGAGCACCGTGCAACTGCGGGGGAAAAAAAGAAAATTTAAAAAAAAAAAAAATCACCATTTTACCTTTTTCCCTTGGATGCCGGGCTCACCCTTCAACAGCAACAAACACAGAGGACAAAGAAGTTTACAGATGTAACAGAAAATAAGACTAATTGTATGGATAGTCAAAAGTAATTGTAAAATTAAAATACTTGGCTTGTGTTGATCGTCTTTATCCCCCATCCCAAAATGCACGAAGCATGTTCCCACAGCACAGTGGCTCCATTCACCCCCACCACAAGGACAGTGGTTGTGATATTGAGCGGGTGACACATTCAGACTTTTGCAGCTCCAAGTCAATAGTTACTGCAATACCTCAGAAATTTTGCATCTGATATATACAGGTGAGTGCAAATCCAGTGCAAAATATATATTTTCATCTCCACCCCGCTTATGCAGCAATATTTCAAGAATTTGTGTTAAAATGATACAGATAAGAAATTACTTATTACCCACCTTTGGTCCTGGAGGTCCCCTGGCACCCTGTTGAATGTAAAAGTTGGTATCCTTGATTGGCAATAGAGTGTAACAGGATAAAAACATTTTCAGGAGTATTTTTATTCCCGTTAAAAAAAAAATGCAAGTGATAAATTCTCATCTTCCCTTACAAAGAGAGCTGTAAGTTCTCTGTGCTCCCAGTAAATAATATTTTTTTATGGCTTGTGTATTCTGTGTATAACAAGCACCTTTTTATCCAACCTAGACCTTAGTGAATTGGAGTGACAATGTCAGGAGGCTTCAGAGGAGCAGAAGGGGGGATACAGGAGCATCACATCCCTCCAAGGAGCCAATGGGACAAAGACTGGCCTCTTTTCTCCCCGCTGGCACAGGTGCCCCTAGACAAACATCCATTCTAGGGCATCTATAATTTTTCATTGGGGGTTTTTGCCTCCATAAGCAACGACACAAAAATCACTTGCTGTGGAGAGCTAAAGCGAGGTGAGCAAGGGAGATGCACACACAGATGACACTGAACAATACTAACCATGAGGCCATCCTCTCCTGGCTCGCCTTTGAAACCCTGCAAAAGTAAAAAGGGCAATATTGAAACGATTATTCCTCATTCTCCAAAATGCCCAGTTCAGTAGCATTGCGTTTCAGGCTATTTTTTTATCAAATAGATTGCCAGCGATCTGGAGATTTGCAACAGGTTGTCCGAAGGCTACGCATCACGGAAGAGATCTCCTCCAGGCTCTCCAAGCTTCAGTCAGCAGCCGCAAATACGTGTTCCAAGTGCAGCTCGTTGCTCCAAAACTCAAGATGGGATCCTCCTCCCTTGGCCCCATGCGCCAAAGCTTTGCCATATGAACGGCCACCAGAGCCCAACTGCTGGCTCAGGCTGGGGACCCAGCAACTGGGGTGGCAGGACTGGGGAAGGGGACACCCTTCACCCTTCTTTCCCTCTCTGGGCATGTGCTCGATGCGCATCTCGTGTCCTTACAGGGGGGCCCGAAGGTCCTCTTGGGCCATCTTTTCCCGTGTCACCGGGAGGCCCCCGGGCACCTGGGGGTCCTGGTGGACCAGGGGGGCCAGTGGCTCCATCTCGACCTTGGTCGCCCTAGAAGAAGTTCACACAGACATGATGAGATGAAGCAGCAGTGGCCGTACGGTGCCCGCGACACATGCACCGCATCCCTGGGCCATCAGCACCGCTGTCCCAAAGGGATTTAATTACAGCTGCCAATTGGGAAGGCTGGAAGCTCATGGCTGCTTCGCGCCCTTTGGTTCTGGTTCCTTAAGCAGGACTTTGCTCAACGCCTTCCAACAAGGTTTTATCTCATTGAGTCCTTGCCCATCAACTGTCTGCATGGAAACCACCAATTTGACAGTACCCAGAGACAACCCAGACCCAACAGCGTGCTGGTGCAGAGCATGCACAAACTTCCATAGCTTAGTGCACCACACCAAAAAACCCACAAACCCCCCAAAAATAGCCCTTAGTAGTATCCTTTAAAACCAGCCAAGGTCATGTATTAACATCCAGTGTAGCTTGCAACCAGCATTGCTTGGATGCAAAGAGAAAAGCAGCAGCTCTATCTCCGTGGGACTACGAAGGTTTGGTGGGTGCCCGTGGGGCTTCACCACCCAGTTACCGGTTCCCGACCCACCACAGCCCAGCCCTGGGGCCGTGGCCGGGCACATCCATGCAGCTGCACAATGGAAAAACCCCACAAAAAGGCCGCCTCGTAAATCTTTTAGCAACATCTGGAAGGGTTACCACTGAGGCGGTACGAGGACTGTATTTAATATGTGGTCCACCCTCAAATCAGGGACAAGTGTGGGATTTTCAGAAGTCCTTAAGTGACTTAGCAGCACAAATCCCACGGCCTTTCAACAAGATCTGTGCTCCTAAATCACTTGCATAGTTTTTAAAAAAATCCTATTGGAAATGCTGAACACTGCATCCAATTATGTCAAGAGTCTCCCACCAAATTTTGCCTAATTAAAATGTCACGTTTAGAGTATGAGGATTTAGACAAATCTAGTCTTAATGCATTTTATTTTGCAGTACCAGTGCTGCTCATATCAACACTGATAGGACTTTGCTGCTTGATCCCCACTTCCCACAAGTGGCCAGATCCCAAGCTTCATCACTTCTATGTCTCCTTTGACAAAACTCCCCCTAAATTCTAATGGGGTTTCAATCAAGTGCGCTCCCAACAAACACCTCTGAATGTAGTCGCAGTAGTGACAATTTAGAATAGCAAAAGTGCACTGTCAGCCAGAAAGAAGAAACAAAAGCAACTCAAAGAATCACAGCAAACCAGCAGCAGCAGATCCAATACGTCTACCTTGAGCACTCGTCGGCTAAAGACAAGCTGATCATTAGCCAGAAATCCGTGATTGAGCCGGGGAAAAACCATCTAGCCAGGTAAAGTGGGAGGCAGAGGAGGAAAGAGCAAGAATTTAAGATGAAAGCACAGCAGAAGAATGACTTTTAAAGGCTGTAACAATATATAACATTTTTTCTTCAATAATGAATTGGACGCACAAGGATTAAATCATCTAGGTAGCCATCAGTGGTTGTTTTAACATTCTGGATACACTGGAGCTTGGTGAGCAGCAAACAGGCAGAGGAAAACAAGTATCTTTTCATTAGTTTACTGCACAATAGGACATTCAAAGCAGCTGGGGTACAGAAGATTCCTCTACTGCAGAGCTTTCTGCACAATAAAGAGCAGTATTCCAGTAAAGCCCACAGGGGATATAACCCAGCATTTCTCCCGAGACCAAATTTTTTTTGGTCTTTTTTTTTGTTGTTGTTTTTTTCAGAGACTAAAATGAATACTGATGTATTCCCGCGCCTGCAAAATGCAGATAAATCTCTCAGATTTATACGATGCAAAAACAATGTATTCTGACCATGTCAGTAGTCATTGCTATTGTCTTTTAGCCTTGCCATGTATCTATCTAGGGAGAAGCGGTAAGATACTTCCTTTCTCAGAACACTGCGTCTTACTTTCCCCTGTCCATCCCCGTGCACGTCCCTGCGAGAACCAAAAGGATGGAGCGAAACCACGAGAAGCCCCACAGGAACACCCAGCACATCCTCCATGAGGATTCTGGAAGTTTTCTAAGGAACAAACCACTCGCCCAAATTGCCCAGGGAGCTTTTAAACCTTTTCTACAAAGAACAGATAATCCCCAAACTCAGTTTTGCGGTAAATATTGGATAGACAAGCCCACCTCCCGCCCAGCCTCCCAGGCCAGGCTTAGCAGCAGCACGCACAGGTACATCGAGCTCGGATGTTCTAACAGTCATCTCAGAAAGGGAGGGGAAAAGCAAAGTCAGACAGAAGGAAACTTATCAACCCTGGAAAATAAACCCTCCCAAGGATTTTTTTTTCGAGCTGTAGAGAGTCTTTAGCTCAGCCCTCACTTAAATACACTCATTTGGGGGAAGGAACAATGCTGAAATCCTGAGATTTTTAAAAACCCAAGATGATGCCACATTGAAATTACTGGGGACACAGAGCCTTTGTGCTTGGCCAGGCTCTCCAGATACTACAGAAACCACCAAAAAAGCTCTACAGAGAGCAAAAGTTTTTGTGGTAGGCCCAAAGGGCCTAGTTTTATGGCTTCTTACGTGCATGAAGATACACAAGACCACTGAGTGGGATTTTCAGAAAAGCCCGAGGAACCAGGCAGGAACTGAACTTTTTTCTTATCCCTCAGATTGCTGAGCACCATCCCAGTCAAAACCTCCCAAGGGCAGCACTCTCTATTTTAATGTGAAATGACAATTTGCATCTGCTCTGTGGCCAAACACACCATACCCCAATACCAAATCCAGCCACCGCACATTTAAACAATCTCTGCTACAGATGAGTTTGTGAAAGGTGAACAGCCCTGAGGGCTATTGAATACAGAGGCACCATCTCTGGCCCAAAAATGCCCAGGTCAGAGATAACCAGGCTCCAGGAGAGCCGTGAAGTGTATTGGAGTTACACGTTCCTGCTTCCACATTTACACTCCTGAAGCATCTGGTGATGGGACACTGAGCTAACCGGCCTTTGGGTCTGACCCTGTGTAGCAATGGAGCCTTAGGGCACAGAAACCTTGAACACCGGCACTTCCCAGCTGTAGAGTACTCGATTTAACCATTTCAACGTAACTCTCCAAAATAAGAAGTAAAGGAAAGTAAAATACAATACCCATACATCTGTTCGCTGTGAGCTCTGCAGGACACTTTCTGTGTCGAGCTTTTATCTGCAATGTGAGCTTGGCAAGCATTTATTTATCTTCTTGCAAAAAGAGCAAAAAAATGCTGGTTTTTTATCCGCAGCCTGAACTCCAGCCTGTAGTCACGAGCCGGTTCAGCCACGCAGCCAGCCAGCATTTGTCCCCAGTGGCTCAGGATAAAGTGCAGATGTTACTGGTGCCATCTCCATCGGCACTGGCTGCTGAGCAGGACCTGCTGCACAGGCCACTGACAAGAACGTTTCCCTCACAAGTTGAAGCCCCTTTTCTCTCTCAGGCAAACCTGGCACTGCTGCCACACACACTATGCATCCACTAGCCCAGGATGTGCAGAAATTCATTAATCCCGTCATTTGTCTAAACCTCTGAATTGTCAGTAAGAACAAGATCACCTGAGCTCGGGTAATAAATTCAGAGTGGTCATCCCAGTGCCAGCTCAGGGAGCAAGCCTGGCTTATAAAACCAGTCCTTTTAAGAGATGTAGCAACATGTTTGATTTTAAGAGACAAATAGAAGCAAAAATATCAGGGCACAGCAATCCCAGCCTTGGCAGCATCCTGTTTCAACTCCCTTCGACTTTCTACCCAGAGCCGAGACAATCTGCTCTTGGTTTCTCCCTGTAAATACACTTAGATGCATTTTGTCAGTATATTTGAGCATGTTTATTCTCCATCCTGGTTAGGCAAGGCTGTGCAAAAGCTTCCCTGATGCCATTTGCAAGCACCAGCACTCAGTGCCTAGGACAACCTGATGTAAACGCCTTCCTCAGCCCTCCAAAATCACCCTCCAGTATCTGCATCAGGCACACTCACACATGCAGTAATCTCTTTATTTTTTTGTCCACACTGATGGCAAGTGTTGATTAGAGACAGAAAGAGAAGCAGCGCAGACACAAACATATTCAGCAGCTAATCCTTAATTGCCTTCATCTCACTTCCACTGCAGACAGTCCCTCCAAAGCTGCCCCAAGCATTATTCTCTTTTAATCCATCATTCCTAATGATAATATTTGTGTTCACTGACACACGCTATTCCCGCTCGAGCTCTCATAGACACACACATTTACGAGGGAGTCAGCACTGGATATATTCCTAGTTATTTATCCTCCCATTGATGCGATGACTTGCTGCAGCACATCTTTCAAAATCAGCTAAATAAAGCCACCACTGAAACCTGAGGAAGACGATAGATTAAATTAAGAAATAAAAAATAATCTGGCCCAGATGCTATTGAGATGTTTCGCATCCAATCCAGAACCCTGACTGTCTGGAGACATAAAGGAAGCTATTTTCAAAGCCAGGCACCAATTGTTAGACTTACTTGTGCATGGCTCTGCCAGGCTTGGTTCTCCCCTTTTCCTCACGGATTGTTTCTGAGCCTTTTTCTTACTCTCATGCAAAAAGACATAGATAAATCTAAAAGTAAAGTCAAATCTGGACAAATGCAGACCAGGAGAAAAAAAAAAAGCGCACATATTTTTATTGGTAGATTAAAACATAGGACAAGTGTTACCTTGGGAAATGGCACCTGCCCCTGTGACTCCAGATGGAACCTGTCCCCAGAGCATCTCCTGCGGCACAAACAGGAGCCGTGGCAGGAGGTGGGATCCCCCGTTATCCAGCAGCACAGACCACAGGGGCTTTGAAGCCTGGGTATCTCCTCCAGCATCACCCGAGCCCCAGCCCTGCAGTCATCCACAGCCCCAGACAAGGAGTGAAACTCACACCCACGTGCTGCTGAATCACCTCTTAAAGCCTTTTTTGAGGGTGTGGGTGGGCACTTAGACAAGGTCGAGACCTTATGCTGAGCCCCTCTGCAGCCACGCAGGGCATAAATCTATTGGGAAAACTTCAGGGGCTCTCGGAGTCTGAGGGTGGCATTTCCAAAGGCACCCGGAGCAGTTGGGAGCTGCTTCAGAAAATGACACCAACTTCAAAAAGTGACTTAACAACCTCCAAGGGAAAAAAGAAAAATTACTCTGAGGCATCTCTGCCTGGTTAACCACTGAGGTCCTGCCTATGTTTCCTGCGTCTGTATCTAAATCTACCAGCCGACTCTTGGGTACCAGCTCTGAACCTGGCCTCTGCACAGGGCCCACACGCCAGCATCCCAATTCCAGCGCATCCCAATTCCAGCACGTCCCACCACGGGGTTTCCACGGGTTTTCCAGCAGGTGCCTATAAACCCACGGCCAACTGCACCTCGGAAATACTGCAGACCTCGTGGTGAGCCGTCCCACCTCACCCACAACATGGGAGACTTCTTGTTACTGCTGCCATCACCAAAACAGCTTTCCTTCATCATACAGTTACTTTAAACCCTTTATGTTCCACCAAAGGCAGCCTATGCTCCCAGATGGGTTGCTCAGCAAGAGAGGAAGAATTTTCCATCCTGCAGAACACCGTGCTGGGCCCTTCCTTGGGACACCAGGTCTTACCACTGCGTACTGGTGCTCTGGTGCCAACAAATAAGGAGTACAGCTTCAAGAGAAACACTGAGTCTGTCTCTGACACTAGAAGAGGGAATTGGGGATGGAAAAGCCCAGTGAAAGCGAAACCCTTCATGAGGTACCTCAGGGTATTCCACTCTTGCTTCCCCATGATCAAAGTTAGGAAAACCACCACCACAAAGAGCTCCAATGGCAAAATGAAACATTTCCAGAACTGTTACCACACCTCAGTTCACAGACACAAAGCTGCACAAAGCCTTGTTTTGTGCAGTGACCAAACTCAATGAGATTTTAGAATAAACCAAGATGCCGTGTCACTACTTACCCTTGGGCCGATGTCCCCTGCTTCACCCTGCATGCCAGGCAAAACAGCAAGGATCAGTATTAGAGTTCAAATTTCAACCGTGAAGGACCAAGTGCAGGGTCAGCTGGACATGGGAACAGCACACGAGGAAAGTGGCAAAAGTCCTACTGCTTAATGTATTCAAAACCAGGAAGGAGAAGGGCTCGAGACAACACAATAGGGAATGATTCTGCCCTGGCAGGCAATGAAACAGAGAATAAATCAGAAATAGTGGATTGTTTCCAACTCTAAGGCTCTCCTAGCAACTGCTTGTGTCCTACGCATGCAAGGATTAACATCACTTTCAGTACAGTAATGACCTTCTTTGGCTGCCCTGATTTCATGGGAGGGTGCAATGCGAACACAGAACGATGGAGCCCACAGCCTTGCTCTTGGAGGAGAGCAAGAAGAGAGTTGTATGAGTTGTATCTCCTAACCCTTAAGGGGTTACCAGGAACCCTGCAGCATGGATGAGCTTTAAGGCCATACTTATTCCTCCTACATCTTTGCAAATTCTTTCTGCCCTTCTATTACCAGGGCTTATTCAAAAGCCACCCAAGAACCTGCTGTCATGTTTCCACATCCCAACAAAACCCAGTGGTAATGTCATGCTGACATATTGGGGTAACCTGAACGTGAGAGAATTACAGCAGGAGGAGGACATACAGCTGCATCTTCAAAAGCAACATGTTAATGCAGTCTTTACCTTTTCCCCTTTTGGTCCTGGAGGTCCCTGGAAATACATAAGAAGGATCCGAGTTAAGAAACAGCAGAATCGTCAATGCACACAGCATCCAAACCAAGGAGACAGCATTTATCAGTTCACAAGCCTAAGCCACATTTGCTATTATTTTAAGTTACACACTGTTTCACACGAGCAGCACGCTACCAAAAAGCACCAGCAAGGTCCTGCCTGCTCTTACCAGGACAGAGGACCAGAGAAGGACCGGGGCAGGGCAGGCAGCGTGACAGCTGCTCGCAAGCACGTGACTCTAAATCAATGCAAGAGATTTCTTGAAGTATTAAATCACTTCTAGAAAAACACATGCTCAGCATATCATTACAACAATTATACATCTGTTTGAAATAAACAGGGAGGATGGGCTGCTTTCTTTAGTCTATTTGCCGAAGACGTAAGTCATCTTCCCTGCAAGCAGCTTTCTGTACGACAGGCAGGCAGAGACATGCTGCAGCCCCAAAAAGAACCCGCAGAGCCATGCTTTGATATGTCTGCTCCGCGCCCTCCTTCCAGCACTGAAGAAATCTTGGGGCTCAGCCCAATTCACGGCGTTTGCTGAAGCAGGACCTGGCGGGGTGCAGCGGCGGGAAGTCAGCAAGAGAGGCTGACAGCGGCAGCATCTGCATCCCCACGCAGCATCCCTCCTGCTGTTCATTTGGCTCTAAGCAAGACTGCTGGCCCCTTGCTCTCATGGAGGAGACCATTAGCAGTCTGTTTTCAGTTGGGACATTCGGTAAGTTTGCTTTTTCGCTGAGATTTTCCCTGTCTGTCACGCAGAGGTCTCGCTCCTGCCCGGTGTGCACACACACACACAACTCACAGCCGTTCGCATCCACGTGCCTGCCGAGGGCAGTGGGTGCAGGACCGTGCTGCGGGGCTTTGCGCTGCTCTTCCATCACGGGGTTTTGCTCATCCAAAGCCAAGCCCTGAACACAGTGGTGTGAGCTGCTCTTCCAATTCCTTGGGATTTATTTTTCTTTTCTAATGCTTCATGTCTAGGTTTCTTTTCATTTGCATTTGTCATCTCCAAGGGTAGGATAAAAGCCCACCACAGCAATGTACACCTATAACAAAACACTTTCTAACTGGCTAGAAATAAGTATCTGGAATAACTTTTAGACTGCAAAGTCTGAATGACTTCTACCTACTTTGAAAATCACATTTGGTTTAGGACAAGAGCTTGAAAATATTTCAAATGGTGCCCTCTAGTGAATGTGGTGGAATAGAGTGGATTTTGGACAAAAATACAGAGCTGAGGCATCCTATAGAAAACATCCAGCCAAAGGAATCAGAGCTGGCTAGTGTTCAGCTAGCATAAAAATAAAAAAGTCCCAGTTTCTGTAAAATAAGTAAGAAAAGAGTGGAGCACCCGAGTACCTAAAGGGCTTCCCACTAAAAATGGAGTCAAGCAAATGAACCCAGTTTGGCAACAATAATTTTTACAGTACCACTTTGTAGTGCCAGGAGCACACGACCATGGTCACTGAAACTTTGCTTATTCCCAGCTGCTACTGGAGTTTATTTCCCAAATTGGGCCTGCAGCTCATCTGCAAAGTCTCCACTAGCCGAGCTCGCACAGGATGGGGAGAAGCGGCAGAGATGGGCTGACAGCTAAAGAAAAGCTCAGCTCTAGCTGTGCCAGCCAGCTCTGGCTCAGAGATCAAACTTGCACATGTTACAGACCACTGAATATTTTTCTAAATGCAATTTTATCTCCTAAACAGTTATAGATGTAGTAACAGATGAGTAACACTTGAGATTCTGCCTATTTATTGCAAAGCAGCATGAATAAAGACATGCTATGTTTGGCACTCAGTACTACTTACTGGTTTGCCATCCAAACCAAGAGGGCCCTGAAAAGGGAAGGAAAAGACAGTATTATTAAAAAAAAAATTAAAAGCAATTTACAAACATAGCAATATCAGCCATGCTCTGAAAGAGGCTCTGCTTACCTATAGTACAATCTTTGGCTATGTTACTTCTATACTAATCCTTCATCCATGCAATCGAGCAGAAAGGTTTCACAAAAGTACAGTAAGAGGCATCAAACAATTTGCAGAGTATGAAGGAGCATGAGAGAAAGCAACAGGATTAGCGACAGGGACAGGGTGACACTGCTCTGGCACAGCTCTTGGGACTCCTTGAGGTTTTTAAAGACTCTAAAAGAGCAGTAAAACATACAGAAATAACTTCGTACAGCCATAAAACGGATCCCGTGTAATGGCACTACCTCTGTTTCTGTCGCTATGGCTATGACATATTTTAGCTTTTGAAAGCAACAGACTGCATCAAACTGGACAAGGAATCTTCACCTTTTAATGTATCCAGGCTGGACATGAGAAAGAAATTTTTGCCCCTAAGGGTGGTGAGAGCCTGGCCCAGGTTGGCCAGAGAGGTGGTGGATGAACCATCCCTGGAGACATCCCAGGCCAGGCTGGACGGGGCTCTGAGCAACCTGAGCTGGTGAAGATGTCCCTGCTCATGGCAGGGGGGGCACTGGATGAGCTTTGAAGGTCCCTCCTAACCCCAAATATTCTATGATTCTGTGCCTCATTTAGTAAAATTGAGCAGATCCCAGGAGTGATAAACATCAATCCCAGATCTGAACCATTTGTTTTCTCAAAAGAACCTGCTGAAACTCTCCTGTTCTATCTAAGACGTGGGGATCAGCCACCACCCTCAGTCCACACTGGTAAGTCTCATTGGTGGGACGGACTGTCTCGCTATGGAGGAAGGAAGGGTGCAACTGCCCCTACGTGCTTTGCTCATCTGCAGTGATACAAAGCTGGAAGCACACTCGTACCTGCAGGACCAACCACTTGGTTACCCCAGGTCCCCCTTTCCTAGGGTTGCTGCGTGAGTGCGTGGTAAATCAGCATGATAAATAGTTATTTCCCCACCGTTTCTAGCATGTAAACCCCTAATTAACATGAAATACTGAACATACTGGACCACAGGAAACCTTGATTTTGAGAAAGGATACATGTGGGGAGAGGAAGATCTAAGGCCCACAAACACGGCCAAAGCTGCCGCTGCTGTCAGCTGGAGCACTTGGGGATGAAGAGATGCAGTTCAAAACCCAACAGTTGCGATAAATCCCAGAAGTGCATTTCCACCCACCCACAACCTGCCACCCTAGAACTTACAGCCTTTCCTCATTTAAACCCAAAGAAGGCTCAGCCCTGCAAACTGTTCCTGAAGAGACATGGCATGACGGTTGCAAGTCCACCAAGCCCTCCAACACCCACTTGCACCTCCAGATTTCCAACAGGCACTTATGTGCTTCGCTGGGCGAGGATCCGCTCCGGAGGGAGCCGTGGGTGCTGCATCCCTGCCGCAAAGCCTGACCCAGCGCTGCAGCACGGCCGGCTGCTCCCAGCATCGCAAACCCAGCCCAGCCTTGCTCTCCTCACTGCCTGCTGCAAGTTTAAGGGCTACGCTTCCAAAACGGTACCTTGGGATCAGCACCTGCTCCCCCTCCTACATCTTGCCCTGCACGACCACAGGTGTGCGGCACCTGCGCATCCTCCTGGCTCCTTCTGCAGACATGCTAGGCTGAAACATCTTCCCACGTCACAGCCCTCTAAACCTGGAGGATGCACCAAAGCAAATGTAATCTGCACTACTGTATAACACAACGATAAAGGGTCAAAGTTTTCTAGATCTCCTAGGGAACCACTTGAAGTGAACTTTTTTTCAGTTCAGCTTAAATCTGTGATGCTGAAATCGAGCAAAAAAGAGAAAGGTGTGAGAGAAGCCAAAGGGCTGCATTAAAAATAGCATCCTTCCAGCTCACAGTTCTGGCCATCGGTAAGTCATAAATCAGACTACAGAGACTGTGGTGACGTGGCTTGGAATACAAAACCTGCTCTTAGAATATGGAACAACATAGCTCTGTTAAGAAAAAAAGAGGTAAATCGAGGCTGCTGAATCCTGGGCAGGGCATCAGTACCTGTGTTGTAAGGACTAGGGGACCTGTACCAGAGATGTCCACCTGAAAATAAATGAGGATTCCTTTACACATGAGCTACCTGAAGTGGCCAAACAGAGGTTATATTGTTCACACGATGTGTATCGTTTCTGGTAAGGAATTACCAGTACACAACTGCTGCATAGTGTTAACGGAAAATATAAATGCAAAGGCTTGCAGGTTACAACCAAACTACTACTACTTCCCCTAACAGCCCCTCCACACTGTATCTCACCTTGATTCCTCACATTATAACACCTGGGAAAGGCATCTGGCCCACGGAGCTTCTTTCCTGAAACTATCATTATTTGAGATGGTTCACCTGAAGCTCCCAATGCAGCTCTCTGACTTCCAGAGGACAAGACGTGGGACCTGAGCAGAGAACTTGCAGCAATTCAACTTCTCAAAGAAGTCCCACAGATTTATTTTTTTTCTTTTTAAATTTACAATACCAATTCATCAGCTTCTAGCTATTCTTGTATCAGTCCACAAAGGGACATCCAGAAGGAAAAACAATGGCCTATTCACAGGATGGATGTTTGAGGGAAAGCATTTAATGCTTGAGAGAAACAATATCCACTGGGCTCTCAAAGGGGCTCTTGGCCAGCCACGCTGCTGAATGGACAAGACTAACTCAGACTTTCAAATATTTTGCTAGTCTGGGCTGGATATTCAATTGACTCTGCTCTACCTGCCCAGCCAAATGTCTGCATGAGCAAAGGGTTTCCAAAAGCAGCCAGAGGACTGAAAAGTAGAAGACAGCATCTGAAATCTGGGCTTACTGAAGTGATTGCCTGCAACTTCCAGGAGAATCCATGTGTTGAGATTATTATTGTCTTTTATCGGAATTCTGCTCCATATCATTTCAAAGATGAAGGAATCTTTAGTTTATTTGACAACTAAGGAACAGGAAAACAGCAAGCAATCCCCTAATCCCCAAGTCAAAACCCACCTCTATAGAAGTTATCATTTTGGGAGGACAAAAATCACTTCAATCTAAATGACCAGCATAAAGTGTAAGAAAAAGGTGATTTTTCTGGACACCCCATTGCAGGGCTCAAGTAAGAGAAAGCACCGCAGTGGCTTCACACTGTGCTTTTTTTTTCCCAGGGATTAGTTTCACCCATGCCTTTGCCTGCACTCCATTACAAGCCTTTCGCTCTGAATCACACACATAGTGATTGCACTTTACATAATTAAATGCTCCCTACATTGAGAGGGGATGGATTTGACCAAAACCATCACCGCAGCCCATCGATCCCAGGTGCTCTGAGGAAGACAACACTGATGTGCTCTCACCCGACATCGTTTGGTGGATGTCAAAGCCCAGTCCTAGCTGTAATCAACTCAGATCTCACTTTCTGACCATGCACCAGTAAGGACCACCTGTGTTTGGTGCTGGGCCACGTTTGAAGAGAGGAAATGTTGCTATCAGTTCAATAAAGCAAATACATCCAGAACTTCTGGCTGGAGCCCTCAGGTTGCCAGGTGGGAGGAGCTGGGTTAGCGGGGAGAGCAAGCAACACCGGGCAGAGCTAAGCGGTAATTGCAATTACTCGCCTCAATTTACCCCTCACAAACAGCAAAATAAGCACATGATGTTCCTGCAGGTATAATGACCCAAACCATGGTGCATCCCCACTGCCATCGCCTGGGTGAGTGCAGGATTTATATAATGACATATATTTTATGGTACACATTAACAATATATTATTTAATGATATATATTTGTACAATGATGCTGAGATGCAGACACAGGTCAGATAAGACCTTGGGGCTTGAGCAGAGGTTGTTACTCTGTCATGCGCTCTCACTGCACACCTTGGTTTGGCCATACAGCATTTCAACTTCAGAGGAAGGGGCTACATTCAGATAGGTTTTAAAACAAATAATGTGGTGGGTTTTTTTTTTTCTTTCACAGTAGAAGCTCATAAATCTTAACATATAACACCAAAACATCACCTCTCATTGCAAAAACGAGATTCACCCAATACTGAGATTAGCTGAAGGTTGGGAACAGTTCTGAATTCACCAAAAAGGGAAGACTTGGAGTTTGCAAGCTCTGACTCACATGCAAAAGCTGTTCCAATAAATAATAAGCATTGCTCCTATACATCCCTTACCTCTGCTTAAAACAGGACCAAGTGCCAGCTTGGCTACCTGGCCCTCTGCCTTCTTCCTCCAGTGCCATTGCTGCTGGCAGAGATGGACTTGCTGTAGCAGCATTACAGGAATTTTAAGGGGGGAAAAATATCAGTGAAAATGAAGCCAGAGGTTATGAAAAGGACAATCCTGTGTTGGGAAATCTTCTCTCGTGGTTATTTTTAATGTTTCCTGCTCTGCTAAAAATTAGCACAGAGGTCGGAAGGAACCCTGCAGTCGAATTTTAACAAATTCAAAGGGCTGCCTTCAATCTCTGTCTCTGTGGTTTCGAAAAATGGCAGAATCTCACATTTGAAAAGGAGGAAAGTGTCAGAACAAAAGAGCAAGACAGTATTTTAGTAAGCCTGGGAAGGGGGGGATTAGGCAGAGTGGTTTGCAACTCAGCCAGGGACCAGGGACCATCCGTTCCTATCGGCTGCACTATAAATCTTGGCCAGCGGGACAGTGTCTGCTGGCGATGTGGGTCCTTAGGACATTTTTGTAGGAGGAGAAAGCTCTGGCCAAAGCTGTGGCCAAGCACACCCTGCCAGACCCGTCACAAGGAAAGTGGAGAAAGGCGGCCAGGTTGCTGTGGCTCCGCAGAGTCCTCGGCTGAAGGAGAAGCGGTGAAAAGGGACCGAGAAATGAAATGCAAGTCCTCTCAATGGCAGCTGAGAACAACTGGCACTAACTGCCAACAAACTGAGTGCCAGAGACACGCTCTGGGATGTCCCCTCATCCTTGTCCCCAATCACTGCTACTCCCTCTTCCCTGCCTAAAGCCCTCAGTGCAGAAGGACTAGAAGCTGTTATAGAAACGCAAGTTTCTACCCCATCAAATACCACCTCTGCTACAGTCATCATTTGCCCTTCCAAATAACAGCATTTAAATATCTGTGGAGAGACAGACTTTTCATACAAAACAGGTCACATGAGAATTTATGCTTAAAAAAAGTTGCTTCAGTATCGTCCAACACAAATTCCCCCTTAGTCCACGACTGCACGCAAACCTATAAACTACTTTTTCGTTACTAGGTGATAGCGTTTTCTTCATTAAAAGAAAAAAAAAAAAGCTTCTACAGTTCTCTTACAAGCACAAAATAGCAATGTTGATGAGGTAGGACTATTTTTTAATGTTTGTAAGACTAATTGTTTTAACTTTGAAAATAATTCCCATTTGTCATGTCACACATCAGTGTATTGCTTTAAAAACAGAATCAAAGAATAACTGAAAAGCAGGAAACTTAACTAGCTTGGCTACCCCTCAAGGGATATAGGTCTTTTAAACATATTTTCTGGGTAAATCAACAAAACATTTTTTTTTTTTTTCACCCCTTCTTATTTTCATAATCACTAAAACCAGCAAAACTCCAAAGCAAGCCCTGATAAATACCCTGTTGCCAGATTTAACAAGGAAACCATTTACGCATGACATTCACTGAGGTCTCAGTTCTGGAAGAGTTAAGCTTTAAACACATCCAAGCTCTGTGATTTAGCTAATACCTTTTTGCAAACACAAGCACCTCTGGCAGGGCAGGTCCCCCCAGGCCATGGGGGCAGGTAGCTGGGGGGGGCTGCTGTCACCCCCCAAAAATCAGCCTTGCTGGCACCTGCATCCTAACCACGGCTGGCAGCGAGGCACTGGGAGCACAGCTTGCTGCACGCATCACTTGATTTATAGTTGTCTTCAAGAAGACTGAAAGATGTTATAGAAGTAAAAGATAAGCCAGACATGGGTATTTATTATGTTTAGGCATTAAGTTGTATTCCTGGATCAAAAACTACATTAAATGTCAGGCTTCACTGGCATATTTAGCATGAGTAGCAGGTAAGAGAAATTACTATTACAGGTTTCCGCTTCCATTTGGGATAACTCCATATTTAAAACACAGCAAGAGGCACTTGTATAAGAAAACATGTTGCGCAGAATTTTCATTTGACTTATCTTGATAGAGCAAACCCTACACAAGGTATAGCATAAGAAGCAAGAGGGCTTTGAAACTCAGACACAACCACTTCCACCTGTATGTGTGTACTACCCCACATCTGGATACAGCTGGACACATTTTTGGGAGACAACTTGACTGCCACTAAGTTTTTAACAATTTAATGGCAAATCACGTTCTGGTTTGGTTCTCTCCCTCCTCTGCTCCATTTGCTGCCATCGCCCTGCATGGCCTCAGAGCCAAGCTCTCCTTGTTCAGTGAAAAGACCCTATTGTATCTTACAGGGGAGGGCAACGAGGGGTTCCCCCAAATCCATCTCCCTGCAAACCACAGCCCTGTGTGTAACATCCAACCCTGGTTTTGGGGGGATCCCAGCAGGGCTGCTCTGGGCAGTGGGGTGAGCTGAACCCCCCTCACTTGCAGAGCCCCCCTTGCTGTGGCCACATTCACACCTCTCCCAAATTTATTTCCAAAAGGCCACCTGAGTGCGCCCCAGGCATTGCCCACAGCACCTGGTGGGGCTCAGCATCGCCAACCCCCCCCAAAACTCCTCTGAAACCTTTCTTGGGGTGGGACTGCATCCCACAGCCTGAGCGGAGAGCAATAAATCCCCCCAAATCCCCCAACAGAGGTGTCAGGCAAAATGATGCAGAGCAGCAGCCTGATAAGAGCCAAAACATGTGTTAACAAGCCAACCAAAGAGAAAAAAAATCCGTGCTCTATTCCAAAAAAAAAAAAAGAATCTGTCCTCAGACTGCTGGGCAGCCTCTGCCCATTCTTTGATGGAAACGGAGCAGAAAGCAGCAGCAATTTGCTAAAAACTTCACCCATGACGCAAACCAGACTGCGGGGCTCTGCAAGGGAGCAGCCACCTCGGAGGCTGGGCTGGTCCGTGCGGGGCAACCAGTGGCCGCACACAGGCACGAATAACTGCAAGAGTTTCTGAAATCCCTGGGAAACAAAACCAAAACGTAGCAGAAAAACAAACAAACAAACCAAACAACCAAGGCCTATCCTGAGAATGTTTTTCGGGGCAGCGCTGGCCCCAGCCCCATATTCAGCTCCTCCTTCACATGGCCAGCCTGGGCACACCGTAGCACTTCGTGTCTCAGCTGTCTTACCAGATGCGTCAACCACGTTCATCAAGGCTTTGTTGCGGAAATAAGGGACCTTTTCTCTTCTTAAACACAAGATGAGCCTTCTTCCATCTGTTTGCAGAGCTCCCTCCTTGTTCTGCTGGACATCTTCTCAAAGATGCTCAGGAAAAACGCCTGGGAGCAAATCTAACGCTGATGGTGCAAAGGGGTGGAAAGGAAATGCTGGGCTGGAGCTGCACGGGACATCGCTTGGGTTCGTGAGCAAGGTTACTCGGATTAAACCAAAAGAAGTGCCACAACAGAGCCCGTTTGTTTGCTCCTTCTGATGCAAAGGGAAGGAGCTGCCGCAGCCAAGTGCCTCCATTCCCTGGCCAGCACTGCTCGGCAAGGAGCGCCCTGGCACGTCTTATCTGCTGCCCCGCATCATTTCAGAAGCAAGAGCTTGCTCATCTGTGCATCACATTGCATCCGTTTTCTTCCAAAACAACAAAGTGCTTTTATGGAAGAAAGAGTCCCCTGACTTCCCCCAAATTTCTGAGGCTTAAATGAGTTCCACGTGTTCTGTGCAACTGCCTGTTTTGAGCATTTGGTGCCAAATTGGGTTTTGGATATTTTTTGTTTAATGTTCAACTATGAGAGAGAAGGCCTCTGTGGTGGGAATGCAATTCTGAAGTCGGCAAGCAATTGTTTTGGAGGGATATTGACATTTCAAGGAAACACTTCAGCCTCTTACTGCATTTATATTCTTCCCCCACCAGTGTTATCCCTAGCTGACAGCTGCTGTTTGGATTACCTCTCTTTTGTGGTCAATGAGCAAACTTCTTGGTTTTTCTCAGTTTTCCCCTGCCTACAAGCCAAGTTGTAGTACCATGCGGCTGTGCCCAAACGCACTGAAAATGGGAGATGCAGATCCACCAGCTGCACTTGCACCCAAAGCAGGGAACCAGAGAAAAAGCAGCATGAGAAGCCAAAAACCAACCCTCTGCTTCAACCAGGCTTTGGGTGGTGAAGGACCTTTTCCACCATCCATCCTCACAGTCATCCTCATTGCCAAGCCTCTCCCTGCACAAGCCAGCTCAGGATAAGGCAGCCAGCTGGGCCCAAGTCATGTAGTCAAAAGCTGTGCATGTTCCATTTCAGAAATCTGCACGTGCGATTTGGGGAAAAAGAAAATTCCCTTTGCCTTTATCATCGGTACCTTCAGCAGACCCTCTCCTCTCCCCGGCCAGAAACACTGGAGGTGCAGAAGATAAACAAATGCATCTGCAATTCCTCTACTGGGTGGGATACGAGACAACTTTTTATTTTCCCTGTGGAAGAATTACCTCTAAATCAAAAGAAAAATAAACTGCTGCCAAGAAGAGCTGGTCTTTACAAAATCATTGTTGTCTCCACATCAGAGAGCCAGTAAATGGACATGGCAGGAAAATACACTGGATCTGCTTTTTCTGTTTAAATAAGCAAACATTTTCCCTCTAGGCAAATAATTACGTGAATTGGCCACAAAACTGATATTAAAATAAAATGAAAAAGACTAGAACTACAAAGTTTGCCTTGTAAAACGAATATTTGTTACTTCTGTCGTTTGGGCTCTTACTGGGAGAAGTATGTGCGCAAATAACTTCATTCACAGGAGATGGTCCTTGAAGCCTGGTTGTTTATGAATAAAGCTACCCACAAGAACAAACACAGGACCAAGCCTTAAATTACATTTATAACCTCGATGAACCTAGGTGAGAAAACTAAACAGCCAGCTTACCAACAGAAGCCTTTGTTTTGGGGACGGATACAAATCACACAACACAGTATTTGAAAATATCTAAGTCTAGCAATGCCAGATGTTAAATATGATTTTTTTTTTTAAATTCTGTGCATGCACAACCAGCAAAAACACCCATGCAAGAGACAGGCACTCCGTGCCTGCGCACGAGCTACCACCCAGGGTCTGGAAAGCATCCGCCTGCTGCGGAAAAACGGGAAAAGTCTGAGGTTCACACGCTCTTTCCTGCAGCTCATGAGATCTGACCACGTAGCGTGGTGTCCCATATCTCTCATGGGATTTTTGGCAGCGCTCCTGAAGAGCAAAACGTCTGCCTGTTGCCCCGGTTTGGGCACGGAGCGATCTGGAGCCAGGCACGGCTCCTTCTGCGACTCGCCCCGGGTGCACCCTGAGTGTGCCCAGGCAGGTCTTGCAGATAACTGCAGAGATGGAGACAACTCAGCAAGGCATCAGGCAGTCCGATTCCATGTTACTTCTGCAGTTTTCTTGTAAAAGCAGTTTATTATTAATGTCACATCTGGTCTTCTGGTGTTGCTGCTTCCATAAAGCCTAGCTAAGTGCACATCTTGGAGCTTTCTGGTAAACTTTGAGGGACCGCAACGGGACAGAGGAACTGCCACCAGGAATGGGCTTGGGCACGTGTTCCTCATTCCCCACACGTCAGCCTGTCTGCATTCATAATACGTTTATGGGTCACACACAGCTTGCACAGACCGTCTCGCTACGTTATTGACACTAACTGAAATTCTTAATTGCTAAGGAGAGAAAACCCCGAACTCTGTTGGTTATGGCCAAGGTCTAGAGCTGCTAGCAAAGTCACTGCCACAGTGCTCCACTGCATTGGGGTCCTGCAAGTCAAGGAACCAACTTCTCTTCTGCATATGCTCCTCCAACCCCTCTTCCAGATGTCAGCTCAGAAAAAAAAACAAACATTTGGCTTCACTTTATGTCTTCAAAATTAATTAAAAACATCCTTACAAGTTGACTTTTGGCTATAGACATTCCAGCTGACTTCAGTGGATAGCTCTGGATTTACGACACTGTAGCCAAAGGAAGATATTAGCTCACTATATAGAGCTCCCAAAATAAAGTTTCTGAAGATGCTGAGCTGCTTAGCTCCAACAGCTCCTTAGCGTGAGGTGGACTGTAAATACGTAAGACTAGCCTATGCAAGAGTATTTCTATTTCGACTGGGCGATTATTCCCCAAAAGGTCTGCCAGCACTGAGCAACACCTGTGTTGTGTCTCTCATTTGCAGTGAGTCCATTGATTATATCGCTGTAGTTACCTGCCATTAGAAAAGGATGTTACTCAACAATTAATTATTTTGAGTAAGGAGCCACAATACTTTTAAGCAGGCAGAACTCGAAGCCCTTTTCTCCTCACCTTCCCAAAGAGTCCCCACTGTTAAGAGAGATGGACAGGACAATTCCTGAGCTCTTTCAGGCAACATGCAGGTGATTTACAAAATTCAGAAGGCAAACATGATACGCTGGAGGAACAAAACAAATAAGACTCTGCTCAACTAAAAATAGATCATACATTTTCCTTAGAATATTAGCAATAGGAGACAACTCTGCTTCATATCATACTTCTTTTTTCTGCAAAGCCTCTTCCTTGTTCTGCTTTTTATTAATGAAGACACGCACATGAAGTAACTCCCCTCATTAACCAACTTCATTCTTTTGGTTTCTTCCCACTTGAAATGACAACTCTTCACTTGGGATGTCACGTAGTGGCGTAGCAGAGACCAATTTTAGGGAGGGACAAGTAGCAGAGGCAGATGAAACTCTCAAGAAACAGAGACTTTGGCTTCAAAAGGCCTCTCTGGTAGATGGGAAGAGGGAAGGGAATGGGTTGTGGTGAACTGCAAATGCAGCATCTCACTGGGAAAAAAGAGAAATACCATGTAGGAGGACAGCTGTGCATAAAAAGTAAAAAATCATCCCAGTGTGAGGCAGGAGAAGGGATGGGGGCAAGGCTGCTAAAAGCATTACCCGACCATTGCTTGTATCCCTTCCATATATGATTTGACTCCATTAAACAGCTACATAACGGGAAGATCCGCCTGCACCAAAAGGTCAGCTGAAAAGCCTTCGCACAGTTTGGTTCTTCCATCTGCTCCTCATTTTCTGTTTTTTCCTCCTGCCCAGCTAACGCAAGCAGCCAAAACTCCACTGCACCAGCTGGTCCCTCTGCTCCCCTCCCAGCTTCATGAGGGCAAATGTCCCCGACACGCTGACAGCACATCAAGCCGAGGAGAACTGCTCCTTACCTCAAAAAGCATGGCTTGGGACAAGTCCCAGGGGATCCCGGTCCCAGCACTTGGTTCTGCCCAACAAGAAACATATTTCCATCATTGTGGCGGCTCAACATCTGCTTTTGCTCTGCTCCAGCATGCCCTCGTGCAAACCCGAGCTCAAACTTTGGGGCCGTGCTTTGGTTTGGGGATGGGCCAGGCCATCTTTTGGCAAAGGCTAAAGGTGTAATCCAAGATTTCCTTGTTAAACTGATCTAGAGACTGCTGTCATCCCTTCAGAAAAGCCAGCAAGGGGAAGCACCAGAGCAAAACAACACAATCAAACCAGCAGTGGCTGGTGGCAGGACTGCAGCAACACCCTCCCCAGCAGCAGGGAGACCTCAGCACATGCTTGGACCTGCACATAGCCCAGAGCAAGGACAACCAGAGCTCCATCGCTACAGCCACGGCCACTGGGCAGGTCCATGAGCAATACACAGCAATACCACCAGGCAGGACTAACCAAAGGTTGTTCAGGACCTTGCCTAGAAAACTCATTTTCTCTGTCGAACCACTCATTTTGCAGAATTTTTATCACTGTTTTTTTCCTTAGAAACCACTGCATCTCTAACGAAGTTTGGTGCTACAGTTAGGTTGTGGTTAGACTTGATGACCTTGAGGGTCTCTTCCAACCTAAATGATTCTAGGAATCAATGGAGCCCAGTAATCAATCTGTAACTACCAATTATCCTGGTATTTCTGTATAAAGGAATCATTTATCCTGTAGTTTTCAGTCCCCAATGCCGCTGGTTCACCCCAGGACACCACCCAGTGCACACTTATGTGTTCCCCCAGCCCACCAGCACCACCATGAAGAGCCACAGGAACGTCGTGGTGTCCTGCAAGAAGGTCCACACAGACATCAGATGAGAAAAGCAACCTGCCGGCTCTCCTCCACCTTCAGCGTAAAGCACTCTGCTTCCCCCCAGAAGCTGTTTTAGGTAATTTTCTCTGAAAAGGACTTACAAGATTACTATTTTGGCATCAAAAAGAGTAAAAGCCTCCCCATTCCCTGGTGCTGTCATTTGTATTCTTGCAAGCTCAGGAGGTGCAAGGCAGGTTCACAGACTAAGGTTCGCACCCCAAAACCAAGGGGCTTACGATGATTGCTGCCACTCTTACTATGTGCAAATTACACAGCCAAGATAAGAAAAAAAAAATCCAGATATTTTGGACACTAAATAGATCTTCTGCCTTTCTCTGCCATCAGCTTTCCATGTCTCTCAGAAAACACCCTAAATGGATTAGATAATCGGCTGGAGGCAGGGGGGGGGTGTCAAAAACATCTTAAAAGCCTCCCCAGCATTGTGATTCAAAAAGAAACAGAAAATCTCAGAAAGAACAATCTTCAGGCATCCTCTGATGCAGGTGACACAGCAATGGCATGTGTATGGCAGCGTGCCTCACCATGGATATCAAAAAGGCTCTTTTTCCCTTAACCTGTCTCTGATATCAGAAGTTCACATTAAACTAATTATCTGCAGAGTCTTTGTCTTTCTGTCAGATTTGGCTGAAGTGGGCTGAGTTGAAAAGTTACTGGGGAAAGAGAGAAGACAGACCCATGCATCCCTCAACCTATAGGAACCTGCACTGAAATCAGGTTGAGGTGTATGCGGTGATCCGTGTTCATTGGGATGTCAAAACCAAGTCAAAAAAGACTGGAAAAGCAACAAACCCCAACATTCTTCATAGCTGTTACGGTGACATTACTAAGATATGCCAGAGGCCTGAAAATAGAAACTAAATCCTCTCTATGGCTTAAAAAATAATAATGAACCTACAGAACTTCATAAAAAAGGAACTGTTTCA
The DNA here is from genome assembly GCA_013399365.1 of Pampusana beccarii. Classification (NCBI taxonomy): domain Eukaryota; kingdom Metazoa; phylum Chordata; class Aves; order Columbiformes; family Columbidae; genus Pampusana; species Pampusana beccarii. Next base: position 235,464 of record VWYH01008933.1, on the reverse strand, counting down.
GCTGTAAAGTTTTATTGTAGGGCAGAAACCACCCCCCCTCAGGATGTTAAGTATCAAAATATTGAAAGCATCTTATAAAAGCTGTTTTCTCTTTGGGGCCTGTCTCCAGAGCTCTGGCTCACTTCACCCCTTAAAAGCCTCTATTGCTTGCAGCTCAGTTTTATACCAGCAGCTGACAAACTCAAAGCACCACTAGAGTGAGGAAATACACGTGTTATTGCACCTATTTCTGACACCAAACACCATTTAATATCCACTTGCTATAATACGTCTGTATTTGCACCACATCCACCTCTGGAAACAGCTAAAAGTTTATTTGATTATCGTGAAGGGAACTAAATAATTAAATAGATTTGACTACACAACTGGATGCAATAAAGTGTCCTCATATGTTTCTGCTGAATAAAACACTCAGGCTGGCTTTATGTTTAGTTTCCTCCTTCTTCAGATGTATATATTTCTTTGGAAATGCAATTATTGTCACCTTCTTACTAGATAAAGCTAACGAGTGTAGTCACAGCTGTGTGGATGCAGTAATTCAAGTGTTTGCTGGGTTTGGCTCAGCCAGTTTTGCAAAGTCAGGAATCAGATCAGCCACGTAGCTTGCCTGGACTGCAGGTCCTGGGGGGAAAGAGGAAAAACCTTTTGGTGACACTAATGACATTTTCCGAGGGTAGATGTGGCAGCAGAGCTGGAGGTCACTGCCAGACCTTGACCCCATCTAGGAGAGCCAGAGCAACACCAAAATCCCTTGCCAGGAGCTGGGATGAGCACGGTGCTGGGGCTGCCCACCGGGACAGGCTGTGGGTGATGCTCTGTCATAGGGAAAAGTCACTATTTCCTCCCAGTGTCCCTGTTCTTCCGAACTCTGCAATTCAACCACACGCACAAGCTTTGCCAGAATATGACCAACACAGAAAAGATGGGGGCAAACCGTCCAGGGGCACTGCTAATCCAGAAACGGTTAGCATCACCCTGAAAGAGCAGAAAGCCACCCTAAAACTACCTTTGAAGAGCCCGATTAGAGCCAAGTCTCCCACCTTAATTTCTAATAAATTCAGTTCTTAATTTCCAACAAGCCACTCGTGCATTGGTATAACCGTCTTGCTCGGGCAGCTCAGCCCCTCCAGCCGGGGCCGGTGGCGGCTCCCTCTGCGGCCGGTACCGCCGGAGGGAGACAAACCACCGTCATTCCCCTGGAAATCAGCCGCCCTCTGTTTGCTCGCAGGCTTCCCCAGCCTTCCCTCATCCTAAACTTAATTTATCCAGATCAATTGGTGGAGCTCCGAGTGCTTTCATGTTAGGGATGCAACGGCAGCGCAGGCTGGTTCTGCAAAATTAATCCCATCTCGCACCTTTCCCCTTCAGGGGCCGGTGCCGCTGGGCAAATGCTGCTGTCTTTCCCAGCGAGGCTTACAGGGGTTCAGGGGAAATGAAACCTGAAAATAGCTCTGTATTTCCCTCCCAATCCTCCTTCCTTGAGCTCCCAGTCCACCACACGCAGAAAACTCAATAGATGTTTCTGTGGTTTATGGGAGGTCAGAGAGAACAGGGCCAGGGCATGAGGTGGCAGAGTCAAGGAGTTTTCCTAACTCACTCCTTCAGGAAAAAAAAAAAAAGAGCATCAAAGCATCAACCACAGGAGGGAGAAGTCTAACTACTTTACCTTATAAACGGAACAGCAGGACAAACAGCCAAGAAGCCCCTTCCAGAGCATCAGGCAGTGCAGGACTCGCTGCACCCATTCAAAAAGCAGGAGCAGGGCTGGAAATGTGCTGTGAACATGGAGAATCTACACAGAGATTTCTACCAACCCATTACACTGAGTGCATACACGGGAGTCACTACTCCCCGACAAGCCATAGAGCCCCTCGGAGCTGGAGCCCCACGGCCATCCAAGTGCATCAATGTGGATGTGTGGAGCCAGCCTGCAGGCTGCAGTTTGGATGTGGCCAGAACAAGGTCCCTCCTCCTGCAGAAAGAGGCTCAGAGCCTTTAACAGCCTCAAATTAGCGGCTTTATTTCTCTCTCTAACACAGAGACGTGTCAGTGGTGGCCGTGGGCATAGGAAGGGCAGTACATCCCAAATCACCCTTCTGAGCCTCTGCAAAATCCTTCCTTGCCAACAGGCTCAGCAGGACACCTCTGCTCCCAGGGAAAAATGTTTGGAGATGGGTGAATGAGGATGTGAAGCTCTTTCACCAATGTCCCCCAAATTTGGCCACCTACAGCTGTGAATGGGATGAACTCCAGACTCCATGCTCCAGTGAACTCTTTGGCAAGAGTGTGAATAGTACCATGGAAGGGCTCAAGTACTTCACCCCTATAAACATTAATGGAGAATACAATATTCCACAGGCTCCTGAGTTTTAGGACTAAATCCCTCAAAAGCTATCACTGATGAAAAGGGAGGAAAGAAGAAAACAAAAAGAGACCAAGACAGGCAAAGAAAATCAAGTGTCATGGAAAAGTCAGAGAGGACCACAGAGTGCAGACTGGAAGAGAATAAAAATAAAAAGGAATAGCAAAGTTACCGGGTAACCATCACGTCCTGACTGCCCCTGTGAGGCAAGTGAGATAAAAGTCAGTCAATGCACCCATAGCAGCGTGACAACACATAGCAGCAGGCAGGGGACACGGCCATCGGCTCCCCAGCCAGCCCCGGGACTAAACTCTCTCCAGAGAAACCCCTCGAAGGCACTTTTCCTATCAGAAATGTCACATCTGTGGCACATTTTTCCCAGATTTTGATCTGATGCTTCCCCCTTTAGCTACTTACCAGGGCTTTTGCCAACTCGCAGCCATCCCTGCTGCCTGTGCTCAGTCCCTGCCGGCCCTGAAGCCACAGATGTGTGGGATACACACCAGATCCTGGCCGTAAGACCCTCCAGGATGCAGGTACCGAGGGGTACTGGAGCTCCCGGGCATCAGGGAGAGGCTGGGGAGGCTGCGGCGCTGCCAAGCCAGCGGCTGGGACAGCCCATCTACCCAACAGCAATCACAGCCGCCAACTATGCCAGCAATGGATTGAATGAAGGTTTCCCCCTCTTAGATCCATTAATTTCCTTGCAGGATGCAGCTCTCTCAGTTCACCTCTAAGCTCTGCTTTAGTTTGCAATGAAGCAGAAAAAAAGCTGATGATGTGGTGAAAGACCCTACCTAAGCGGCTAGTAACACCTGCAAGATCAGCGGAATAAAACACAACGCATTCAGGGTGTTTCACCTTTTCTGCTCTCCTCAGGGGGGTTCCCAAAGGCGTTTACAGCTCGAGCTGCCGTTAAATGTGCCGTGAGCTACAGCAGAGGAGCCTGCTGCAAGCCAGATTCCCCGGGAAGGAGCTGTTAAGTATTAGCTGGTAGACAAGTAGGCAGTAAAGCGTGTATCTGGTACAGCAATGTCATCTGCTACCATAAACATAGGTTATGTCAGCATGCTGCGGATATACAGATTCATACATTTCTTACAGCATGAAATAGCTCTGGCAGCCCCCTTCATCCCACGGACAGGGGTTCTCCCTTCTTGCTAAGTGGCCCTGCAGCACTATTGATTCATCCAGAAACAACACTGACTTCAACAACCACCTATTTAACAAATTACAGTCTTGGGATAAAGTGTACAGCGAGATTTTTATGGAGACGTATGGCACTGGAGCACACACAGATAAATAGGAAACACTTGTTAACTCCCAGTCCGCGCTCGCTGGTGAGTTCCCCAGCCAGCATGTTAATACATAAAGTGTTTGTTAATATCTGGGACTGTAAATGTTTAATTACAATCTGTGGTAAGTCTATCCTTCAATTGTAGAAATTTCCTACCCAGCATGTGATTTTAATACCCTCCGAAACAGAGGTTTTATAGCACATCTGAGCAGAATACCCCTTACGCATAGACAGGATGATCAATCATCCAACAGCCACAAATCCTGTACCACAAATTCTAATAATTTCATATACACAACTAGCTTATGACAGCCAAAAAATAAAATACCAGAACAACTGCTACTAGGGAACAAGAGAATTGAGGATACAGTTTTAGCAGAGTGCGATGCCGTACATGTAAGATGTAATCGATTCCTTATGGCCAAAATCAAGAAACAGAAGAAACTAATAGAGTTAAATACAGTACTGCTGAAATAAAATAATATTGTGGTTCTGTGGGTTCTAGGACTTTTATTATATATTATGTTTAAACAGGTCTCTGGCAAATGTCGCTTATGCTAAAAAATGCAGGAATTTTTTTTTTTTTAAACAATGAACTAAACCAGGAGTTGTCTTTTAAAGAAGGGCAAGGGGAGAGAAAAAAAAAAAAGTCTTGTTTGTGTTAAATCTCCCCTGTGCTCCGCTTGCAATTCAATAGTGCCGTGGGAACCAGGAAATGAAACCAACTAGAGACAAAGAAAAATTAATAGTGCACCATATGTTGCCTATGCCAAATCACATACAATAAAAGTGAACAGACAGCACACGTGAGGAAGCGTAACCCAGCCGGCTGCGTGTGGGCTGATAACAGGCTCTGAGCAGGAGCAGAGCTGAAACTGTTAAATAAATCCATTTTAAATTAGCCAAAGTATTTTAATCAAGAGGAGCATGCCCCTTAAAAGATGTATATATGGAGTTTTAAGTAGGCAGTATCCTCTTCATTTGTAACCTGCCACTGAGTGAGAATTTTTGTTTTTTAATTATTAAGCCAAATCACAAGAATTTTAGAGAGGGGAAAAAAAAATCACCAGGCAGAAGCCCCGTGAGGACCAGCTGTAGCATCCCAAAGGGCTCCCCAGCCACAGCGGATGCTCCCCACGGCCTTGGGATCTTGCCCCACGATGTGACCGCGATGTGGGATTTGGTGACACCAGCAAACGGCCGAGTTGCCGTGGAGCAGCACCCAGGTCTGGGCCAGGCCCGTGGGGATTCACCTCCCGACAGTGCTCCCGCAACCAGTGCCCCAGTCACTAGGATTTCAAAACCCCATGGAGTCACTTCTATCGTGTGGGTTGGAGAGGCTGCATTGCAGTTTTTAATTAGAGAATATTTACAGGAAAATTAATTTATTGACAGACTACATTTCTGAACAAAAGCTAACAAGGACAACTCATTTGTTTGCATTTCTCGAGAGAGTCTCTTGGATTTATTGCTAATGCTGGGAACAACTTTCAGAGCAAAAGTGTTCAGATTTCCTCTAAGAATGGCTAATCCAAAAATGTTAACATCTTACATTTTCTGATTTGCTCCATCAAAACACGGCCAAATAGTAATTTTGCTCAAACCAGTCTTAAGTCTTTATATAAAGAAACGAACTTGAAATAGAAGCACATATTCAAAAGGTTGAAAGCCATTAACTAAAAAACCCATGGGCAGCACTGTTGATCCCAGGAGAACCAAAGCCACGGCACTATGACAGCCCCTACGCCCCATGTGCGCTTCCTTATCACCCTTTAGCTTTCAAACAAATTTACAGAACTGAAAAATAATTAATCCACTAACAGTTAGCAAATTTATTTTTCCTGAAACAATCCCTTTTCAACCCAACGATGCTCTATAGGGAGAGAACAATGTGAAGAAGCGTCTCAGTGCAATGATGGAAAAGGAAACACGTGCCTGCAAACAGCCTCCTGCCTCTCCTCCTCCTCCAACTTTGGGGGATGAAAGCTAGAAACAAACAGAAGCACCTAATGCCCATAATTTCTTTTAACAATCGCACAGCAACTTGGAAAGCACAAACGAAATGCTGTATTCTCACTCCAAAACCAGCAGGAGAACATCAGGTTTGGACGTGGTGGTGGCACAGCCAGAGGCACATCTGAACGTTTGGAAGGAGGAGTTGACACATTTTCAACTATTACCCCTTCAAACAACAAATTCCCCATAAATTTTCTGTTTGCATTGGTAGGAATGCTCATTATTCTCCCCAAGACTTCAAAGAGAGAAGAAAGCAAGCTACGGCTTTCCCTCTATCCCTCCTGGCGAAGCTACCAAAACCATATTAAATGATGGAAACACAACAGATAAGAAAAGCAAGACAGAGCTTTAGAACCGATAAACCCACTAATGTTAAAATATTAGTACAACACTCTTTCTGCCAAATGAAAGCGGACTAAAAGTACTCTTTAAAAGGAAAACTCTTTTTTACTTACTATTTTCTGGGTTTAAAATTACTGGAAGTCCCTCAGGGCAGCAAGTTAAACATTTTAAAAGTTGTTTTTTTTTTCCCTCCTCTCTATTTGTCTACAATTGTGGAAAAAAATACAGCAGCATCTGGTACCAATTTTGCTCCCAGACACACCTCTACCAAAAAATGCTGTGCTTTTGCAATGACACCGAAAGGCAGGGGAGGGGGGAAGGGGAAGCCTTAACTTTGTTGATCCAACAGTAAAATCCACGATACTTACTGCAGGTCCTGGAAAACAAAAGAAAAACAAAGAGGAAAAAATAAAAGTCACTTCATCACAAAGTATAATTCAATAAAACAGCACATAGCAAGAACCAAAATCAGAACAATTCGTTACTTTTCAATTCATTTCCAATGGGATGACTTTCCAGATACACTTCACACCATCCACGTTGTCCCATTTTGGGACCACTTCACCCACTCTGTAGCATGGCGGCACTTACACGAGGTATAAACCCATTTTTTCTGATCTCTTCCCCAGTGTGACTCTGTTCCCTCTCCCCCCATGAGATGCCGGGCACATCACAGCCACCACAGACCCCAAACATCGTTTCATTTGGTCCCCATCCCTCCTTGACTTCAAAACAAGTCACACAACCCCATGATCCTGTGTCACCTCCATGTGGCCCCTGACCGAGGGCTTTGCTGTGCTCAGAGGGAGCTGGTGGGACAATACACGGTGCCTTAGATCCAGGAGAAAAACCTGCCACATCTACAATAGGCTTTAGATACTGGTGCCACAGTCTGAAAACGTGATTAAGGGCAGTAGAAAAAAAAAAAATATCCCTCTATATTCTATTCTGCACCGCTTGCCACACCAATTCCTGCAGCTTTCCCACTGCTCGCCCAGGCTGGTGCTATGCAGAGGTGAACGCTGAGCCCCTAAATATAATGCAAGCCACATTTCACTCCCGTTCGCGAGGCAGCCTATAGCTCTCTGTTTGGGCCTTCTTCATGCTCTATTTCCTGCCTGATCAAAGCCAGAAACTAATCACTATTTTAAAAAAAGAAAAAAATGCGGGAAAAAATAAAATGGAGAAGAAAAACAAAACAGGTTTATCTTATTCAAGAATAAAAAATAAGAAGTATATTTCAAGCTAATGCCTCTTCAAGGTTCTAAAAATTTCTTTAAAAATTAAAATATTGAAAAGCTGAAGCATAAAACCCAAGAAAAGCCTAAGAATGAGGACTGGAAGCAAGAAAGGACAGACAGAGCCTGCTGTCAACAATTAGCCCATTAATCTGCATTCGTTAGCTTAACGTGGTCGGCTCCGCACACAACCATGGCTGAACGCTTGGTCGGTGCGGAGGAGACAACCTCCAAATTGCCCTCCATGCCCACAAGCCTATTTTCTTTAGCGCTAAAATTCACACAGGCTCTTAGCTCACTTTCCTGGGTTTAATTTCTTATGAACACAGAAGTCAGTGGCTCTCAGCCAATTTATTAACTGAGAATCATAAACCTGATTTATTAACTCGCTTATGCCAAGCTACCCACAAAAGGCCTTTTGTAGTAAAGGCAGAACTAAGCCTCAAATAAGAAGCTGTCAGGAAATTATTTTAATATGGGATTTCAATCGTGTACCAATTATAATCTCTTTGGAATTCATTGCCTTTCTCCTTTTCTCAGCTACTGTTTTTGCTCAATCTTCAAGTCAGCAGCACATCGTTACGAGAGACATGAGCATCATCTCCCATCATCTAGTTGCGCAGAGACTTTGAACTAATACCTTAACTAACTAAATTCCCAAATCCTGGATCTGATTACTCATTCACCCTTCAGGAACGCCCCAGTATGGATCAATCTTTACAAAAAGAAACATAAAGCCCCAGAGGAGCGCTGTGTGGCCATATCGATCCCGCTCATGCAGCACCAGCTGGCAGCAAGAGGGGAAGCAAAACCTCCCAGGTTCCCTGCAAAAATCCATGTTATTGCACCAACGCTCACTTACAAGAGTTGAACTGCATCCTCACTGGGACATATCACATTGAAAAAATAAGTTAACATGACATTAAACCTGATTTTTGCCTTTAGCGTGGAAAGAGAACTATATCTGAGATGTGCACGCTGGCTGTCAGGACCAGCCACAACAGCTAGTGCTGCAAAGCCTTCCTTCCACCTCGTGCTCAGCGAAGGCTGCAAATCCCACGTGAGGCTGTATTAAAATGTGTTTTTCTTTTCATACACCATCTCCATGGGCGGGTGCACATGGGTCTTCAATGCTGTGCGTGCCTTCCAGTTGCACAAGAAACTACTGAAGCTTGTGTGCAGGAATAAGGATGACAGGACCTGCGTGCTGGTGGCGGTGGGATGGGATGGAGCTTGGGAGAGGCTGGAGCGGGGATGAGTGCAAGCCATGCTGGGACCAACACGTCCCCAAGGAGGCTGCTGGTGTAGGCTTCCTGGCCTTGTGGTAGCAACAGCAGAATAAATTGGTTTTTTAAAGTAACCTCTTCCAAAGCAGCAGCGCCCAGGTGACTGTCACTGCAGCCACTCCGTCCCTGGGACACGTCTGCTGTTCCCCAGCCGCAGCCGTGGAGGCGATTCCCACGGGGCCAGATGGCTGCTGGAGTCACTAATAAAGGTCGGATGGAGCCATTTGACCCAATTAGTCCTCGGTTTGTTCAGCTGGACTGACAGCGGCAGAAACGCTCCCCAGGTACCTGGTCTTCACGTTTGAGGCCGAGAAAGAGATGACAGCGGGGATGACGGTGCCACCACAGGAAGCTCAGGCTCCCGCCAGAGACATGAAGCATGAGGAAAGGCTGGGGTTCAACGCAGCCTCCCCGGGGGGGAAATTACTGTGTTTATGCCTCTGCATAACAAAATAAACTAAACCAAGCCCAGAGGCAGAGCCTTGGTGGGACCCACCGCCTGCCCTAAGCAGATCCCCAGGCCGGGGGATCAGGAGGCAGCAATAGTGGTTCACACCCACATTTTAGTCAATGCTTTCTGAAACACACGCAGCCAGGCTTGCCCCACTTCCAAACAGCCTAAATAGTCATATTTTTTTTTCTAAAAGTGTTTTTAAATCAACTTTTTATGGTATGGTGTCTTTCTATGGTAGAGAGCAGTTGTCTCGGCATGCTTTCAGGATGATGAATTCTTAGTTTAGAGAAACAGAGCTGTTGGATTATTTTTTTTTTTTAATCATATGAACCCAACACAGCAAGAGAAAAAAGTAAAATTCTTGGTTTAAATCAACAAGAGGATGCGATTGAAAAGGGACAGGATTATCTCTAAAAGGTGTCTCCGTTTCTTTCTAAGAGACATATATTCAAAGTTTCAATATAAATCAGAAAAAGTTTTTCAACATAACCATTTCAACAACTGCCAGAAAAAAACATTCCCTTTGGCAGGGCTGAGAACAGCATTGAGCCTTCTGGCTCTACAACAGCACTTGTCTCAAGGTTGTAAAGCTATAACCACGCAGGGTCCCTGGGGATGGACATTATCATGCTACGCAAACAAAGTTTTATTCACATTTATCAGCTGCAGCAAAGAAACAAGGACCTGGTTTATGTGTGGTCAGGTTCTCAAACAAATATAGAAATATATATTCAAGCTATCTATGAAAACAAACAGCTGGCAGCTTGGCCAAAACCAATATACACAGGATGTCTGCTCTCTGCTTTTCTATCTGCAATACAATGGAGCAATCTGCGGAGGCTGCATTGCATTAAACGGATTTTGCTCCACAATCGCAGAAAAATTCAAAGAAGATCATAAGTTGTTATTAATGATTTTTTTTTTAAGTTTATGTTTTAATGGTTGTTTTCCTGCTGGTCCTGTGTTGATTCCCTGGCAGCTTCCCCCTTTGTCAGAGGGATGCTCAAGAAGCACTTGCGGACATGCTGCAGTACAAGAGCAACCATCGCTTTTCAGAGCTCTCACGTGAAACAGGGAGAAGGCAGCAAAGGTCAAGGGCACGCTCAAGCTCACCGCTACCTCCTAAATTTTTGCATGGGCTAAAGAGACACCTTGGAAAAAATTTACATAAATGCCTGCATATAAACCCCAGATTCATTGACTGACCTCCCCAGGTGCCCTTGGCTAAATGCTGTACTCCCCTCTAGGTGCTTTAAAGAGCACAGTGATATTTAAAAAATGATAAACAAATAAAAAGAATCAAAGCTACCTGGCGGCTATTCCCACAGCCCAGCTGGAGGAAAATGGGGTTTAATGAAGCCGGTTGGGGTCCATCACCACCCCCATGTGTGCATCATCCACTCCTTGGCCATGAATAACCCTTGATGCTTCAGGAGGAAAAATATCTCAGAAAACACGTGGTGCACTGTGAAATGCCATCAATGGAAGAGAGAAGGGAAATGCATGCCTGCCTGCCTTCCATGGACATCAGTCCACAGCCCGAACCCCCTAATTTCCTTTCCCCAGAGTTAAAAAATCATTCAAATAATTGGTTAAGTTGGGCTGCCCTTTTTAAAAACTCAGCTGCATATTTGCTGTAGCAACAGGCAGCACAGAACAGCCTCCTCGCTAAATAAAAATCTACGTGGTCCCTATTCATTCTCTCAACATTCAAGAACCTAAGAGCTGAGGTGTGTGAAATATCACCTGCGGCTTTCTAACACGCAGAGGCAGCCACAAACTCCATGTGGCTTTTGAGGTACATCACTGTGTGACTGTTTGCCTTGGGAAGAGCAAAACTGACTGCGTCTCTACGTCCTCCAACGGCACCACGGACCGAACAGCAGAATGCAAACAGCACTTCCCAGCTGAAACGGGGTTGGTGCTTTCCCATTTCACAAGCCAGGAAAAAGAAAACAAACAAAAAACGAAAGAAAAACCACCCCCTTCCCCCCCCACCAAAAAAAAGAACAACAAAAAAGGAAAAAACACAAGCAAAAAATGCAAACAAAAAAAAACCCCAAACCATCAGATGACAAAATTACAGAAGCGTATAATTAGAATACATAATTAGCTCAAATAAAAATTCCCGGTGAGGCCGCTCTGCAGTTTCACCTGGTCCACGGGCACCTCGAGCACTCAGGGGATGTGCCCACGGCTGCTGGTTGAGGTTCAGTTTATCCCCAGCTCTGAAATGCGGACACCAAACAGCACAAGCGTGGGACCCGCAGGCAACATATGGACACGTCCATAGGCAGGGAACAACCAGCGTGCAGCCCTTGCCTAGCATGGCTGCGGGGTTTCTATGTTTTTGTGCTAATTCACAGCCCCACTTCACTGTTGGATGGGGTAAATAACGAGTCTGGACGCTACAAGGGAGAAATGTAAGGGCTGATAAACATGTGACAACAGTGGGTGCTGGTTTTTTTGTTGTTTCAGTTTTGTTCTGGCGAGGTTTTTTTAATTAATTTTTAATTTTTTTTTTTAACTATTTTTTTTTTTTTAGGGTTTGGGTTTATTTGGGGGATTTTATGAAAACCTTTATATCCAGCACACAGGGATGCCTGAAGCCCCTGTTCCACAGCCCAGATGAAGGTGACCAGCATCATTATCGAAAGGTTCCCGCCCAGCCCAATGACACCCACGGGGTGCCCAGTGATGCGGTTGGGGCCAGGCGATGCTTACCGGGTTCTCCGCGCCGGCCGGGCTTCCCCCGCCTCCCCGGAGGGCCTGTGGAAAGCAGAGAGCACAGGGTTAATGACATCCCACATCTTTCCCTTTGGATCCAGACCGCCTCGTGCCTTACCCCCTTTCCCAAGAACCGAGAAAACAGCAGGCTGTACATCTTAAATACCACTTTTTTTTCTCCACAATGCATCATTTTGGTGAAAAAGCTGAGGCCAGGTTCCTAGGCAAGCTGGGCAGCAGGTTTTGAAGTTACTAGCATTGCCCATGCATTAGAGGGAACCAGGTCTTAAATGCTCCAAAATTCCGGAAAAAATGTCACAGAGTGGCTGGCAGTCCTGTGCACTCCATGCCCACTGCACATGGATGTTAGAGTCTTGCAAATCACAACGTTTAAAGTATTAAAACGGGAAATAGAAACCTTTTGCTACTAATCACTATCTGAGTCAGAAAAAGTTTTTGCGCAGACTGCTAACACAGCCTAGGTCTCATTATACATTTATAATTTCAGGTATGAAACTTGCTTGTATTCTTACTCTTCCGGATAGCAATGGCTTAGTGATCGATTAAAATACCACAAATGACAAAATACTCTTAATCAAGAAAATAAGGCACTTAATACAAACACATGCGGGTGCAGAACACTGCTCTGGCGCATGTTGAGCACCCAGGTCCCCGACAAAGCCGTCACACCACGTCCCTCGTGCTGCAGCCTCTGGGCTGGCGCTGGCGGCTGTCCCCTCCCGCAGCACACATCTGCAGGTGGGGACAAAAAAGCCACTCTTTGTAGCCTCCTGCAGCAGGTCAGCCAGCTCTGGTGGAGCATTTGCTGGGTGACAGCAATGTTAACAACAAAAAGCAAGAGCTCACGCTTTATTTGTGAAACTACACTGCTTCCTCTCCTTTCTACTGCTTTATTTTTTTTTTTTTTCTTTTTAGCTTTCAGGCAAAAAGACAATAAACAAAGATCGTTAAATACTTTGGCACTCCTATCAAGATTTCCTTCTACATAAACATCTCCGTGCCCAAATGTGTAATTGCATCTCCAGCCATGGCCTGGAGTTTTTCCTCTTTGAAGTTTGGACAAACTGTGCAGCGCTGCCTCCCAACGCGCCCTCACAAGGGCTTGGTAGAAGATATCTATGGGTGAGAAAGAAGAAAAAAAGGCGTATCTTCAGCCTCTTTAATCCTCGAAATCAGGTAAATGATTACATTGCATTACACCCAGGAGGAACACTTACTCCCTCCATCCTTAATCCAAGGAGGGGAACCACGTCTGATGAAGCACCTTTCCCTACATCAGAGACCAGACACAACCAAGTAATTAAAGCTAATCTTGACTAAATTTTGGCTAATTGTGGTGGTCTGAGCCCTGGGCAGAGCCTGAGCCCCCACAGCCTGAAACTTCAGCCTTGCTTAATCCTTCTGTGTCTGGAGATAGACTCCTCCTGGATGCATCCAATCTAGGGCAACTCCATAATGATTTTACTTTTTCCTCTTCTGTTAGCGGGGATGAGAAAGCCCAGGGTTTCTCAGGAGAAGGAAATGTCCTAACGAAGCTGTAGGAGAGGAAGGCAAAGGTTTTAAACAAGTGACTAATGAGCTGGTAGTGATGTTTTCAGGCAATTTAGAGGAGCGTTGATATTGAAAGGCGTATGCTGGAGCTCCCAAGTAAAGCTTAGGTCAGAGACTTAACTGAGAATCTGAGAAAACTACGAGAAACCTAAGATTCTGCTTAAAAATAAATTTAATACTGATTTTAGGGGTTTTTTTTGTTTTTGTTTTTTTTTTTTTTAAATTTAAAAGATTTCTCAATACTTCACTCCAAAAGGAAAATTTCACTATTGCCTACACTGGTACAAGTTTCCCAAAGAGCTAGTAGATGCCCCATTCCTGGAAACACTCAAGGCCAGGCTGGACAGGGCTCTGAGCAACCTGATCTGGGTGAAGATGTCCCTCATCCCTCATCTGCTCATGGCAGGGGTTGGACTGGATGAGCCGTGAAGGTCCCTTCGACCCAAACTGTTCTATGATTCTATGATCTTTTAATTCTTTCCTTACAGTCTTCAAGGAAATCTTTAAGATGGGTGTAGCACATGAATTACAAGCATAGCATGCTTGTGGAAACCATGAGATAAACCAAAGTTGAGAGGAAAAAAAAAAAAATCCATTATCATCTGTTTTACTTGCTGTTTAGATAAAAACAGATAAGATAACAGATAAGAAAGCAATTTGGTGGGAAAAAAAAGTAGTATTTTGGAAACATCTAGAATCCTGCTGTCATAATGGAATACGGAAACATCTCTGAGGAGAGTAAATATTTGTGGGGATTAAAAGGAAGAACATCCCACCCAGCATGCAGTTTGGGCAAGACTTGCAAGTCATAGTCCTGTGGTGCAGATGTGGGTGAGTAGGACAGAGACCCTTCTGCTCCCCAGAGAGAGGACACGCAGGGTCACCCTGGAGTCATCCGCAACCTCAGCCTGTGCAGATGTGACAAAGTCCACGGTCTGCATGATTGGAAGTGATTATTTTAGCCATTTCTGTGCTGAGGGGTCAGCTTTGGATACTGCTAAAAGAGCTGGGCATAAAGTGAATCCATATTACACCTCTCATTTCCAACGCCTTTAAGAGAGTACAAAGGGAATTAAGGAGGCCTGGGAATTTGTTTGAAGATAAATGTTCACTGTAAACTGTTACCTAATGACTCCATCTCCTAAGACCTTGCAGCTTGATGCATGTTCAATATAATTAAGATTTATGTTGCATTAATGTCAATTGGGTAATAGCTGAGCCTTTTCTGCTAAGCATGCCAGCTCCCCTGTATCAGTTCTGGGAGTTCTTTATTTACATTGTTATGAAAGACAGTTTTGGAGAAGAGAATGAATACAAAGCATAAAACAGTCTACTTTTAAACAACTTGTCACGTTCAAGCTAAACAGCCCTAATCCAGGACATAAAATGCAATTTCTGACAACACCGTTAAGCTTTCCAGTGAGATGATAGATTTAGTAACCCAAAGACAAAGGCAAAGAAAGAAACATATTGCTCTTTGGAAGCATTATAAGGAAGAGCTGATGGGTGCATCTAAAGAACAGCTACTCAGAAACAAGGTAAAAAGTTCACAGTAAATAGACTCAATTGACTTCACGGTTCTGCTGGGTAGCAGCCGCTTATGTCATCTACTATGGGTAAGTAAATGAAACTTAAAAATCAACAACACTTTGTAGCTCATTTAAGATATTGTTAAGAGCAAAAACCAAGTACTTGTCCACAGTGCAGTAGATTACCTTGTTTGAACTAATTTTCCCATTGCAAATTGGATAACTGCAAATCGGGCTGCTCTATGAACTCTGTAATCCACCAATATCAGCAAAACAGGCCTATGGCACTACATGTGCTTCACATCTTTTTATCCCTGAGAATTAAATCAAATCTGATCCTTGACCCATGTTCCCAGGCTTGGGAGGCTACAGTGCTGGCTCCTGTCACTTCAGTTCAACGGGCACATTGCTGCCTGCCTCACTGCTGGGCATAATAGGTTAAATCCGTGTTCATCAAGAATAAGGTGAATCTAAAATGCCAGCAAGAGAGACAGTCTGATACCACAACACAGCAAAACCTCACTGAAGACGGCCAATGCTTTTTAAATGTTTATCCAGTGAAGCACATTTTTACCCAAGAACTTGTGGCACCAGGCTTGCTCTATCTTTCCACTTATATTTCTCGGACACATCACCATTTTCCACTGAGAACATACACACATTAACCATAAATCTGCACCCATCTCTTTCTTCAAGCCTAAGTCTCTCAGGGACTTTTTTGGTGTACATTGATACAAAGAACAAATTAAGAACAACATTCAAGTAAAAACCTTGGCCAAGTGAAACGAAGACCTATCTTACTGGATATCTTTAAATCAGAGGACTTTTTTCCCTCACAAGCACGACACAGTGAGCTGATCGCCTTGTGACCTCTTAATTATAGATGTTGAGCTTACTTATTTTCTAGATGAACTCACATCTAACTCATCATGCTGTAACATGGGATTAAGTTCTACACCATTTTGGAGGGCCTACCTGCTCACGTGCTTGTGTTTTGTTGGGTTTTCATTGGACTGTTTTTTTGTGTTGGTTTGGTTTTTTTTTTTTTGTTTTGTTTGTTTGGTGTTTTTTTTTGTTTTGTGTTGTTGGTTTTTTTTCCTTTTGTGAGCTTGAAATGGTTTCGATTCTGTTTCCCCTTCCTCCCCTTTGGCACTTTTCAAGTTGCCTTCAAAATATCGGTGTTTTTTCCACTAAAAATAAGCCAACAAGAAGAGTAGCTTGAACAAATCGGTTGGTTCATCCACTCTCAAAAAAAGTGTTGTTCTTATTTTCATATGGCTTCACTTAGAAGGAAGGAGATCTTCGCAGCAGCGTGCTGCAGGGTCTGGTATTGAGCAGGAGGAAACCGTGGCCCCAGTCTTGCTGGCTGTTCCTGCACCAAGGCCAATTTACTTTCTCGTTCCCTGGGGAAAGGGTTTCTGGTTCATGGGCAGAAGTCAGATTCTGCAATGCTTGCTCAGCTGATACTCATCAGCTACTCAAGTCAGGCCACGGGCTCTGAGACCACAGATCTAAGATTAAACAGTTTTGGGTCACAACACTTTGCATGAAACATTTTTGCTTTGGATTCCAGAGACCCAAACATTCAAAGTAAATACCAGATGCAGATTGGAAACATGCAGCACCTACAGTCTACAGGAGTTTTCCAAATAAAATGAAACAAAAAAACTAGATTCATTTCAAATTTGGCCCAAGTGCCCCAAAAGATCCCTGAAATCCTGGGCTGTGTTTTATGTTACTAGAAAAACCACCCAGAAAGCAACCTCTGGTTGCTGGCTGAGGAAAGCTCCTTGCAGCTCAATACGTGACCCAATTTCTTTCAAGATACAGAACAAGCAATATATTTTTTTTTCCTTCTTGTACCTGCACGCAGCCTTTCTGAGCAAAGATGCACATAAGCATCCTCCTCACAACATGTCAGGGACCTGCACTCAACCCTGGGGAAGAAAACTCCTGCTCTAGAAACCAAACAGGAATATTCCTATTATTGCTGGAATAATAAAGGGGCAACATTTAAGATATGTTTTGGCTAAAGCAGCTCAGCACTAAAGGTTTACCAGCCACAAACTCTCCTTCACCCACAGCTGAGCTAAAAATGAGGAATATCCAGCAAGAGGGTGGGATGGGATGCACAGATGAGGGACAGAGTCTTAAATCCTCCCAGCAAGATGGGGCAGAGCAAATCCAAGTCTCAAATCCAACATTCACCAGCACTGATGAAGCCTACACACAAAGTATAATAGCTCAAAGCAGCACAGCTCTTCAAGACCAGAAACAAATTTGGAGCGGTTGAGCATTTTTCTTAATTGTACCTAACGGAAGCCCCTCTTCCCTTGGGTAGAGTAAAAGAAAAGTAAAAAAATACATTCACGCTCATTCAAAGAGTGAAATGATATACACACACATACTGAAACCACTCGAAGTGCTGATTACGCTCCATTTAAAACAATTGAGATGGTGCTGCTCGCTCAGTACTCTGGATTTCCCCCCCACACACACCCTTAAATAACTTTTTATTTTTTTTCTCCCACACCCAGAGACAGTTACTTCAAACAGTCAAGTGCATACAGCTCTTTTGTTTAGTCACGAGGGCACGAAGATAAACTGAATTTGAGATATAAATTAAGAAGTGCCTGGAATAAAGCCACAATTGCACTTACATCAAACATGGGATTTTTTCCCCCCTCTTGTTATGGCTGGTCTGACTCGGGCCATTATCCAGATAATATGCTGGCACAGCTGCAGCACAGCGCCGGGCAGGAGCAGATGTATCCAGTATACCCCCCCTCTATTTTTAAAACAAGAAGATTAATATTTTGGCAGCTGTGGAGGCTGCTATATGCAAGGTAGAAAGGTTTTTGTGGCAGATTTCAGTTTCCCACATCTGCACCGAGACGGCTGCTTCAGGCCGAGCCCTGATCTGAGATGGTAACTTTGAGAGTCTTTCAGAAAATCTAAGTACCTACTGTAAACATACACACATATTCGGTTTCGTGTTTCTTTATGAGAACACTGACCACCTCTGTGCATCATACCGATATGCTCCTACACACTAAAACCACCAAGAAACATTAAGAAAACATAAGCAAGTCACAGTCTCTTTTCAGAGACTTACTGGTTAGGCAAGTCAGGCACAGTTTCACGAACATGGAAAATGAACGGAGACTCGTGGTCCTGCTTTGGATACGAGCTAGAAAATCGTCTGGTGATAGACTGAGGTGAACAGAAGTGATGCCAAACTCATGCTGGAGTCCTCCGGTGGCATTTGACTAAAATCCATTGCTTTTAGAGTATCTTCATCACTAGGCAACTTAAAGCATCACTGCCTGGAACAGATGAGCAAACAGATACCTTCAAGGTCTGCTTTTCTTAGCAAGCATTTATAAATTAGGCTTTTTCCCCTGTTCAAATGATTGCTAACACAAAGCCACCTCTGGGAAGAAGCAAGAAGTCTTCAGCAATCAAGCTGCATGGAGTTATTCAGCAGCTGGAGCCAAGCGTTGCTCTGCTGGAGTAACGACGTTTGCCCCTATGGAACACCAGCCTGCTTACAAACACAAGCAGCACATGCACATGTTGGCAACGCCTCTACAGCCTGGGATAGTTGTGTATTTCTTGCAGAAACACGATAATTTTCTTTTTTCCAGGAACTGTAAGACACTTCTGTAAGGTAAGCAGGATAACAAAGCACTTATTGCTTCCTTTGGCTTTCAGTTACAATCTCACATTTAAACAAGTTTGACATGTTGGATTACAAAATCTCTCGTGAAACATTCAGATCTGACACAAAGTACTTGGGTTTTGATGAATTGCATTTTTGGAGCACGGAAGTACTCCAAGTTAATGTGTATTATCTACAATCAGAATTAGCCATTCCAGAGCCAGGATCCCACAGGAAAAAAAAAAAAAAATTATTTGTCATTTTCAATATAATTCAATATGCAAAGACTGCAAGAGAAGAGAAACCAGCAATTCAAGACTTTGAGAGCAGCTGAATAACATGGTTTCTCATATATCCAGAAAAGATCTCAGTAACTATAGAGAAGTGTATACATTGGAGACTTTAAGCAAACAATCACATACTTTGTATTTAAATGTTATTCTTGCACGAACACATTTGTGATGTAATCTATGGTTAATGCCCATTTTGGCAGGATTTTCCACTCTCTTTGTTTCTCAGCTTCCTAAAAAGGAGTGTGCAAGCTGCCATGTGCAAACCATAAAGCATCTGAGGGACAGGGCCAAGCTCATCCTAAGTGCAAGCCCACAGTGATCATGCTAAATATCACCAACAGATTTCGCTTCCATGTTGCAAATCAAGTTTAACATAAAAATCTAAGTTTTCCTGTTTCGAAACTCATCCAACACTGCACTATTACATGTCACAATTTCAGCATCTTTAAAAAAGCTGTTAACTTCTTCCTCCTGCGGCCTTCAAAAGAAACATTTTTTTGGTGTTAATTCTCTCTTCCTCCCAAGTCTTCTGCATGCAGAAGGCATTTCCTCCACCTCTTTAAAAACTACCTTGTTTTCTACATATCGCCCCACAAGCAACATCCTTTTTATAAAGAGAGATCAGGAATAGCCTGTCAAACAAATACGAAGTCAGCTTCTGGAGCTGTTTCTCTTTTCATTATCAGCATTAACCCTGGACCAGGGATTCACAATGCCATATGCTTCAAAAAAACAGAGTGAAAGCATATCTTAGTGAAACAAAGCCCAAACAGCAAAGTCCCTTCTGGGCAGGATATCTACAGACAGAAAGTGCCACAGCGAGGGATATTTTATTCTACACGACGGTACCAGCAAGCTACCACCAGCACACACACACCCCAGCAGATGCTGCAGGTCAAGGGAAACAGGAGAATACAACATTAGGGATTTAAGTTTTGCTCCAAACCGACTACAGCAGCCATTTGGTGTTTGTGTGCTCCTGGCCAAGTTCAGCATAAATAAACAACAACGACTGATTTTGGAAAATGAATGGTATTATGCTGGTTTTGCTCCCAAAAAGCCTGCAATCTCCAGTAAGCCCAACAGGCAACGAGCCTGAAATTTAAGGCTACACAAAACAAAAAACTAATCATACCATCTTGGCCAATGGGCTTTTCTCCTCCCCTTTGCTTACACATTGGCAATAAATCTTACAGGACCTTAAGCTCTATCTGTACCCTTACAGCACAATTCAAATTCTTTGGAAATCAAAACCTTTTGTGAAAGCACAAGTCCACAACAGCGTATTTGAGAGATACAGCCCATGCCTAAGCAGGTTGTAGGAAATATTCTGCCTTTTCCATAGCTAGAGAAGTTCTCTTCTTGGTAATTTGACTTTCTTTTCCTAAAGCATGAAAATAATCGATCTAAGTTTAAACACCACTGTGTGGTTTTTTAGTTATTTTAAACATTCCTTCCATCCTCCCAATAATGCACAAGTGTGGTGCTATGGAGGAAGAATTGGAAAACTGAAATTCAACCACCCCACGTATACCAGCATCTGGTTATCTCCTGCATTTAGGAGCATCCAAAGTCGTTAGAAACCTTTGCTTAAGTCACTTGTGGAAATCTACCTTGTCCCAAATTAAGCTCTTCCCTGAGGACTGGGGAAGCTTTTGTTCCAAAAGGCTTAATCACCTCCACCAGCTCTGGATAGGGGGGGGAAAGAAGATCTGAGGAAAAAAAGAACAAAATAAATCAAAAGGCAATTATGTTAATGGCCAAAAAACCAGAGTCTTCAGGTATATTAAGATATAACCATACATCATGCTGAACTAGCCTTCACAAGGAGGTATCTTCCTACTTGAGCTGTATCTTGGAGGACCGGAGGTGAGAAGTAGAGTCTCTACCCCGCAGAGGCTTCCTTCCCACATCAGGGTTGAAATTTTAATGGAAAAAAATGTCAAATAAAATTATTTCACTCCCAACGCAGCAGAAACAATGTACTTTGTTCTCACAAATTGGGACCAGGTAGGTTGGCACAAGGTCTTTGGCAAAGAAACAATTTAGCCTCAAATTTGAGACCAGAGCAATAGCATTAGATCACTTACTCAGACTTAAGTTGTGAGCAGCTGTTTGGCTTTTATTTCACACAAAAGCTTATACTCTAAAAGGAATTCCTGGCCTGTATTCAAATGCTATATTTGCTCGTAAGCAGTGTTTCTCATTTCAGTCCTGATAACGCAATGAAATCAGCGATGAAAAATTCTTACAAAAGAGACAGAGGCAAAAAAAAAAAAAAAAAAAATCTGTCTTTTTTAAAGACTTTGGGTTTTTGCTGTGTGTTGAAATGCAATATTTAGACCTTGAGTTTTCACCATGCAGAAGATTTAATCACCAAACTACTCCTCATTTTAATTGAGAATATAATTAAAGGTCCAATCACCTTCTCTCCCTGACAATCCCGGGCAAGCACCAGATTTCCTGTGTTTGCTTTCCCATCCACCTGAGATCCTTCCAAAAAAGGAATATATGATCTTTTACGGAAAATATAGTTTCCATTATACAGACACAACCAGCACATGCTACAGTCATATTCACTCCATAGAACTAATATCGTGATTCCTGTAGCAAGTGTGAATGATCAAAACAATACAATATTTTTTACTGCCGTGTATCTGACCTGCACCGCACAGCTTCCAGCAGAGACACGCTGAGGCAGCCACAGTTAAAATTGCTAGCTGAGGTCTAAGTGGCCACACTTAAGAACTCCAAAAAATAAAAGCAATTAACAACAAAATCCTGAGCAGCATTTTTGTCTCCTTTTAAAGAATTAGGCTTCCAGCCATAATGCTAATCCATGTCAAGTCTGAATCCAATTAACAAGCAGAAGCATGACAGTTAACATAAAGGCATTAATTAAAAAAAAATAAAAATTAAAAATGAAATCAAAGAGCACAATCACTTTCCGGCTGGACACAGGCAACAATTGCACAAGCCTCTGGGCAACCCCATAAAACACAAAACGCCACCCCAGAGATTAATTACAGCTGCCAGCAGATAGCATATCAACTCAAATCTAAGGTACCTGGCCCCCGAGATGTGAAATCTCCCTTTGGTCGTGCCCAGCGCCAGGTGACCATGCACAGAGATCAGGTCTGGGTGATGGGGAGCACACGCCAGGCTGGGACCGTGGGTGCTGAGTGCACAGTTAGCAATGACTCTGGGTGTAAAACAGCTGGAGGTAAACCAAGGGGAGAGGAAAAAAACCCAAAAAACCCAAACAAGGTACCCTGGCACGTATAAAAATAGAGTTGAGATTGCAGAAAGCACACTGACGCTTCTTTGGCAGATGCCATGCCTCGGAGGTGGGCAACCAGCGTAATTAATGAAATGGCACCAGCCAATAAATACAGAAGTTGCAAAGACAAACTCCACTATAGCCCCCTTCCTGCCGTGTTTCGGCCTGCTCTAGCCCAGAATTCAGCAGCAATGGTTGTTTTCATTGAAGTGCAAAGAGAGGATGATATATTGATCACATATTTGGGAAATATTTTCGTTAACAACTTCATTTTAGACCAAAGTTCTGCTGGGCCAACGCGTTGCACCAAGCTGCTTCCAAGCATGCAGCTCAGCTGACGGCTTTCCAAGATGCGAGGTATAGTGTGGAGCTCTGCAAGTGCACCTTAAATTTATGAATTACCAAAATTACCACCGTGATTTGTTTGGCCATGTTCATTTGCTCACTCCATGCATCTTATTTGATGAATACTTTGTTTTATTCGACTGTTTCACGATCACTAGTCTTGCAAACACCTTAAAAACCTATAATGAAGTGACTGACTTTGTTCAGCTGCTTCATCCAGATGCTTGATTCTTTACCAAACAGCCAAATGTATCTTTCAGAGGTACTTACACCATTTTCAGCTCCAAAGTTTTGGTTGTCTATAAAGCAATAGGTCTATAAATCTTTTGACGTGACAGCTAAACACATTCTCTTTCCCCGTTTTAAAGTAAAAAAGCAGGACTGATAGGATAGAAAGGCAGCAGTGTGGGGAATGCAGTGGTTTTTTGTTTTTGTTTTTAATATGGAAAAGCATCTCAAAGATCAAACAGGAAATTTAAATTACTTCTGACAATCCCCAAGGTGCAACTTTTTACCTCCAGATACTTGAATTCCTATCATCTGTGCATTTTAGAGATCAGCTAAACAAATGCTGGATTGCCAGTTTAACTTACCAAATGATATCCAGGAAAGGTTCAAAGGTTTAGCAGAGATGAGGTACTGTTGTTCTTTAAACATTGAGATAAGATGAAAAGAAAGAGGCAATTATTCTGAGCAAAGCTATCCAATATGTTACTAAGCTTGGATACTACCATCAGTTTCCACTTGTATTTTAAAGTGTTCAAGTTTGAGAAAAACAGCTCAAAATACGGTGGAAGCAGGACACAAGGCCAGAGAAATAAGAAAGAGAAATGCACAAAGTGTCCAATTTTTCTTTTGTCTGGTGTTAGGGACAAGCACGGTGGTGAGATTGTCTGGACTGGAGCTGCAGATGTGTGGACATGGTGCATCCTTTTGTCACAGCAAGGGACAAAAGATTTGCAAACCAGAATCAACACATACGATTTCACTTCCCAAATATGTCACTTTGAGGCTTGATTGAACCGTTTTATCATTTTATGAGCCATTTTGTCCACAGACCTCTATTTTCCCAGTCATATGCCCCAAGTACTGCATGAAGACTTTTGTTAACTCTCCAAGTCTACCTTGTTCTTGAAAGACAATAAAAAAATGCAGGTCTCTCCCCAAAGCAGGGCAGCAGGGTTGGCCTTCATCTTTCATTGATTAGTATACAATGCCTATTGCTGCATCTTGCCAAGTTTTTAACTAAAATCAGACATGGATTTAAGATGCAACACAATAAGCCGAATCCTGCTTTCAATTTTGCTTTCTGGATTCCAGGATGCACTTTTAAACTATTGAAATACTGGATGTAATTTCACCTGAGTCCTAAGAGTACTTTGAGTAGAAACCTTGAGAGTCCTGCATGAATATGGATATATTGCCACTGAATCCTGAAATGGAGATCAATGAAGCTTTTGGAAGGGCATTTAACCACGTGTTAAAGTGTAATGGCTGGAAATTAACACTCAAAGCAGGAAAAGACATAAATACATATGTGTGTGTGTACATATACATATATACATATATACATATATATATATAATTTTTTTAATCCCCCTGCCTCTCTCTGGGCCACCACCCTCCAAACCACGATATGCAAGGCCACAGTGGACAACCATGAGCTGGTCCTGGTTTCATGAGATGAATTCACAATGTCTTCAGGTAAGTACATCTGGAAAAAGCCCTGCATGCTGGTAGTGGTCTGCAGGACTAAAAAGTTTTGAACCCACTGCTTCAGCCAGTATTTTTCTCCCCACAGACGCAAATTTACTAGCAAATACAACTCACGCTTCCAAGAACTGGGCTGGTGCCATTTCATTATTAATCAATATCCATAATCAGCCTTTCAACATTTACTGTGTCCACAGACAAGTAACGCACAGCCAGTTTTGTGTTACAGGATGGGATGCTGAGGAATTTAAGGAATACTGCACAACGAAGTCCAGTCTGAAAGCAAACCCAAAACTCAACTTTTCCACTCATTGTAGGCTTTAGAAAACATGTAAAAAAATCTTGCTGAAGAGCATAAATAACTATAGATTCAACAGGGTATCACAGAGACTAAATATAGGTGTCTAGCACTAAACTAAGTAGTCATGCAAAGTAATAAAAAATGGTATGTTTTTCCCTCCCCTCTACATTTTTCTAGAGTCTCAGAATTCAGTAAAGATCACTTCTGGTTTTGGATTTTCCAGATAATTAGAAAGATCACAAAGCCAGAGTCAACCCCCAAACTACATTTTTGCTTTGCAACCACTTCAACCTCCACATTCTCTTATTGCCACTCTGAGGCAGTCCCATCCGTCGCTGTGTATCCCCTGCAAAATGCACCGCTGCCCATGTCTTTGAGCTGCTGTCCAGCAGGGAGTAGGTATTTCATATCGCACAGTTCTCTGCCATGGAAAAACAAAACCCAAACCAACCTGAATTAATCCAATACTGAGCAATGATATTTACTGAACTGGAGAGCAGAAAATCTCGTCCCCAGAGGGATCCTGCTGGGGAGCCCCATGTGCCCAGGGAGCATCTCATCCCACAGAGGAATCTCATGGGAGTCTCCGGTCATGTTTGTGTATCATCGCTGCATGCTCATGAGTGGTTGTACAGACCCGTAACCAGGAAATCTGCTGCAACCATGGCTAAAAATACGGCCTAAACCAGACTTTTGGTTGGGAGGGAGACATTCCCTCACCCAGAGGTGGAGAGGTGCAATAACCCGCGCTACCCGGGTGAAAGAGAACTATGAAGAATGACATCTGGTTCCTGCACAACTTGGCTGTCAAACCTCTCTCTTGCTGATGTTTCTGTTTCTTATCTTTTTGCTTGCATTTACAGCTAAAACAAGTTCCAGCTGAGCAAAGGAGCCAGCTGCCGTGGGGGTCAGCCCCAATGGGCCCTTCACACCTCGGGTCCCAGGCAGGGAAACCCCCACGGCATCTTCCCCATAGCATCTGCCCCACGGCTGGTCCAACTCCGAGCACCATCTCATGTGGGACAAGCCTCCTCTAACCCTCAGCACCACTTCACCTCTATTTTCCTCAGAAGTGACCCATGGTCTTCCTCTTGGAGATGGAACAAAACAAAAAAAACCCCAAAAACACCAAACCAAGCCCCAATCCTACTGTCGGTGACAACTGTGTCTCTCCTCTCCTTTTCACAGCTCTCTCTAAATCCCTCCTGCTGTTGACAAAGGCCATTTTCCACCTTCATATTCTTCTGGCACTGTTGAATTATATGTGTTTACATTTGCTGTAATACTATAAAGTAGAGTAAATCTTGCAAACACTCTGCCTGAATCCATATAATAATAAATCAGATCCTCCAAGAAACTATGTGTTACTTGTATAAAATGGGAAAGTCTAAAATAACTCGAATTATCGCAGCTGCTCCCCACCTCCCTCCAGCAACTCCTCAGCCACCTAGGAAAGCTGCTATTGCTCTGATTGACAGGGGGACATTAACAGCTCAACGCAAGTCAATTGATTGACAAGGCCCTTTCCTTTTGTGTCTGATTTTGCTTGGTAAACCATTTAAAACATGTCAAAAAAAAAAAAATCATCACAGTTCAAAAGTTCCCTGTGAAACTTCTGCCAACTCTGTTCCCTCTAGAGAAGGCAATTACCTTATTTATAGGGGTTGCGGAACAAATGCTGAGCTCTTTTCCATAATCATTTATTAATTGTTCTCATATTGAAAAAATGACTTTGGTAAAAATAAATAAGATCCAGGCCTTGCTCATATTGCTGCAAGAAAATTTAATTTTGCAGAAATAGGGCATCCCAGGGCCAGTCCAGTGCATGAACTGGCTCTCATGATGCCTGTGCCCACTTTTCCAGGATCTGAATGGAAAACTGGAGAAAGCATTTAGGAAAAAAAGTACCTGTACAAAGGAAAAAAATAAAGTCCAAGCTTACTTGTATTCAGCAGAGTTTGAGCATTTATTGTGTTATTACTGCTATAGTAACCAGGAGACTTTTATATGTTTTGCAAGATGCATGTATACAAGACTCCCATTCCAAAGATGCTGCCATTCAATATACATACATGACAACAAAAACAAGTCTGAATAGGAAACGGATGGGATAAAGAAGAGGATAAACAAGAACTAGGGTATGACCATAAATTTCCCATGGTCACTAAACTCCAGCAGCAGTGACTCAGTTGTGTTTTATTGCACCATTTTAAAACAATGGAGGAGAACTCACTTCAATCTTGTAGGTGCCACCTCTTGCAGTTCTCAAATTATGAAAAAGCACCTTTGAAATTTCAGAAGTATGAGTTTTGCCTGACAAAGCACAGTTTGATGCTTATGGGAAGAATGGTTTTCTGCCCTTTTTTTAAAAAAAAAAAAAAACTACAGCAGGAAATTGCAAGATACTAAAGTAAACTGGACACTTGACAATCACTAGAAAATATTTATACTAATATAACTATAACTGCCCAAAGCAAACAAACAGTTGCCAGAAACACAACTTAGGTTGATGGAATAAGAAATAAACACAAGAATAATGGATGAGTTCAGCCCAAAACCTCCATGGAAATACATCGAGCAGTCCCTTCTCCTCCAGCTCCGCTCCCACATCACCACCTCCCTGGTCCTGCCCAATGGGCTCCACCGCAGATGTGGCCTGGACCATACACCAGTGCCTTCTTTTAAGCCATTAAACACACCAAAGTCTAAAGCATCTTCTTGTTCTGCCGCTGGTTAGAGGAAGCAGCAACAGAGCCCAGGACAGAAGCAGCTCATGGAGACACTGTAGGAGGTTTGCTCCCCTGGATGACACTATGGAAATAATAAGCATTTCTAACTCCACAAAATCCTACATTTCAAGCAACTGCAAAACCAGCGCCCCTTTGCTGCTTCCATGTGGCTGCACCAACAGCACTGGGAAAATTGCACCTTCTGTATGGCCATGATGACGTGCAGCACATATCAGCACTGAAACAACGTGCACAAAAACCAAGGGGTTCATTTATACCCGACAGAAAAAAACCCTGAGTCTGTCTTAATGGGTGTTTAAACTGAACCTCTGTGACAACCCATGAAATAGCTGAGAAACACTTTATTCTCGAAATGCTGCTGCACCATCGGCAGCGGCTCCTGCCCAGCTGTTAGAGGGCAATGAGCACCCACACTGAGCATGGTGCAGACCGGCACCAGCTCTGGTTTTAGCTCTTGCTGACAGTAGATTAAACTCAAATCTGTAGCTATGCAGGCAAAACCTGCAGCTTGCATTTGAAGCCTGGGTGATTGCATCCTGCATTTAGGTTTGAACCCTGTGATTGGCACCTAAGGCAGCATGGCAAGAAGGACACGAGCGCTGAGCCACCACTCCGGATCCATCCCATGTCCTGGCACTGAGCCTCCTGGCACAGTCCATCCGGCAAACCAGAGAAACCCAAAGACGAGGCCAAGGCCACCTTTGTTTTGCTTGTGCTAGCCTCCTGCCACAAACTGTGTAATTTTACTTTTTGGGTTTGGTCTGCTGTCTTCTTCTGGAAGCTTTGCAGAAGTGGTTACATCTGAAAAACACTTTGCAAACCCGGAATTTCCACCTTGTTCAGTGAAAAAGCAGAGCCCTTTCGGCAAGTCACTCGGACACTATCACCCTGTGCATGGAGCAGGAGCTGGCAGAAGAGATTAATTCAGCACAAAAGGAACAAAAGATATCGGAACTGCCAAGAGAAATATTAACTTTTCTCTAATGTAAGCCTGTTTGACATTGTTTTAACCATGTTAATTTGCATACAATGCACACGTTGCATAAAACAAGACGAACTAACGACAAAGTGGATAATTTCACAAAGTAAACAATACCAGAGCAGAAAAGTCAGTTTTTCTTTGTGGGACTTCAGGTATTTGATTCCCCTCAAAGCAAACAGGATCAAAAGTGTTCTTGCCTTCCCACCTAACCCCAGGCAGAAACCTGTGCTGAGCACAGATAGCAGGCCCTGCCATCCACCTCTCCCTACTCCACAGGCTCAAAGCTCCTGAAAACACTGCAGCCCATTTGGAAATGCCTAGGATGAAAGATGCTTGACATATTTTCATTTGCATCCTCATTTGCAGCAGACTTTCCGCCGTGCCGCACTAATCCCTGGTTCAGCCATCCCCAACCTCTGCAGGCTTCCCCAACTCCGACCTGCCGAGCAGCGAGATTTAATCCTCCCCTGAAACGCTTCCAAGCTGGGCTCGAGCTGCCAAGAAAGAGTCCACATTCCTCAATTTCTATCACCCTTGGCTATATGTTTTGTTGGCTGAATTATCTTAACAGAAATATGAAAGTATTCGAATGTGAGTGCATGTATATCCCCTCCTCTGGAGAGAAACCCGCTTTGCCCTACAGCCATCACCCTGGGGAGTCCCTATTCTCTCCTTTGCAGATTAACCCCACCAAACTGGACTGGAAGTACAGACCATCCAAAGCAGCTTTCTTGTATAAAACCAAAGATCTATTTCTAGAAGGGGTCCACCACTTCTATATAGGTCACTAGAAGTTTGTTCTAAGTTTTTCTAGACGGGAGGGAAGTTGTTTTTCAGCCCAGTTGGACTTTGGACACACTGAGCGTCCTAGTTCATGCTCCGGAAAAACTTTTTGGTAGTTCAAGGTCAAATGGGTCCTCCTTTTGACCAAACATTGGCAACACTCCTCTGTCCCTGCTCCTTCAAACTCCTTGGACAAAGATGCTGAAGGAAAAGAACCCAACTCTTTTCACAGAGGGATGCACAGAAACCCTCCATGCCTCCTAACAAGGATGGTTTCCAAGAAAAAGTCTCATACAAACAACATCTGCAAAACTACTACAAGACTTAGACTTCCACGGCATCCTAAACAGCTGTCTGCAGCAGAATAAACAAATATTTTTCTTGTTTTATATCTAGCAATACATTTTATCCAAGAGATCTACAGTGGCGCCTCATGGGAGGGAGGAGTGGTGTTGGGGGAGACAAGGAGAGAGCTGAGACCATCTCTAAAAATTTGGGCCTAAATAAAAGTTAGCTTTTTAAAGGTGGAGAAAGCCAGTTATTAATTTTCCAAATAAAGACTGGCGATCATCGACACTGATTTAAAGTAACTGGGGAGCACTAGGGCTGCCTAGTGAATAAAGATGCCCTTTCCAAATACCTGCCTTAAAATTTCACTCCCTCCAAAAGAAAGTAACTATTTTTTTTTTTCCTCAAATGTCCAAACCCTCTCCATAAAGTCCCCAACTTCACCAGCTCGAGGAAGCACAGGTCACTGCAGCTGTGGGCTGTTTAGCACAACGGGAATTTCTTCACATCCCTGACAAGGGGTTCATACCAAATGAACTGGCGGCATCTCCACTCACCATTAAAATGAAATGTGCTCCTTCCTTTCTTGTGTCACACGCAACCTCCCCCACTAAGTTTTGAATTGTTTTTCTTTAATCTAGTTATTAAATGAAGTGTCTTTTTAATCTTAGAAAATAAGTTTTATTTGTTTATTTGTTTATGATTTCTTGTAGAGCCAACGTAAGAGGTCAAATAAATTCCAGATGACATTCAGACTGTTTTGTATTGGAATTTTTGTAGCCTTTTCTTTTGAAATTAATTGAAAGGAACACAGTATCACAGGAAAACAAAGATCTTTAAATCCCTGGAAGTGGCACTAGTTTCAGCTTCCACTTGCAAAAGCAGCACTGGATCTGTGCTACATGATACCAACTTCTGCCACCCATCTGAGTGAGCATCCCAAGTATGAGACTAATATTAGCTTTATTTTTCAACATGTCTCATAATGCTCACTTATTCTTACAATGCCATGGACTGGAAATCATATAGTAACAGGAATTGTATCCGTCACATCCAAAATTATTTCCATTTTAGCAGCTGTGGACATGAGCTTGAGAACTCAAACACAAGCTACAACACACAATCACAAAGAATACAGATTTTATTGTTCAGTCTTAACGCTCACGATTCCTAGTTTTTGAACTCCAAGTCAGTCAATGGAAGCGCTGCACATGTTTTAACTACAGCTAGATTTCCTGATATTAACCACAGTCCTAACTAACCAGTGCAACTGCCCAGAACAGGCAATATGTTGTATCTCAAAGCCAGTCCAGTCTCAGCCCATGACTCGTTATCCTTAACCCAAACCATCTGGCAATACATCAGCATGGAGGGAAATGTTCTCCCCATCAGGTCTCCTTGACCAGGAAGCTCTTTGCTTGGTAGCCAACAGACCTTTAAGATTGCACCACACATTTTAACGCAACCAGGCTGAAGCTGAGGGTCAAATGCCGGAGGCTTGGAAATAAAATATTAATTAAAAAAGATAGTATTTGCCTACTCTGTTGCTCTGTCTGTGAACAGACTACAAAGGTTTTTCCTTGCTCAGAACTGCTGGTTTCCCGGCATTCACAAATTTTGGCCTCAGCTGTAGCTACTTCAAAGCAACAGATATGGCTCAGAGAGAAAACAAAATTGGAAAGAAAAAAGAAGATGCTGGCATTTCAGCAAAACACTGGCCACTTAGTGGGATCTCCTTGGGATCGCCGAATTAACTTCAGATTGCTTGAAATTTATCTCCTTACATCTTTTTGATGCATCTCATTATCTCCTATGAACCTCTCCACAGGATAATTCTGTCTCCACAGTCCTTGAAAATTCAAAAAACAGACCCAACTGCCTTCTCCTAGTCATGCAAATTGTAAGCCAAATAACTCAAATTTACAAGCCTTCATTTTAAGCAAAGAATAATCATGAAATTAACACTAGCTCAAATTGTGCATCAGAGATTCAAGGCAAAGTCCTTCCCGTGCAGGGACACAGGCAGATATTGGGAACGTGGAAATGAGAGTCCCAGGGAGGCTTTGGCAGAGCAGCACCCCTGGCCCCCCTTCACTGTGCAAGTGTGGGGTTTTACCTAAACCAGGGCTCGGGTACGGACCTGGGTTTGTGCTGGTCTTACTGCACTCTTTATTAAGGGAAGTTTGAACTTAAATTCCTTTCCAGTTCCTATTTGCTTTTTCATGTCCTAAGAGCAAGAAGTGCAACAGTGCAGTGCGATAAAGACATGAGCGTTGGATTTGTCTTTTCTAAAGCATCTCCACGAAAACGCAGGTAAAAGTACACATTTTTGTTAATGCCTCCCTTGCAACTTCTCTGTTGGCCCTGCTGAAGTTTCAGCCTAATTGTATCCATGCCTGTATGTTAAGCCAGGGACACAACCAAAGCGCTAAGCTGGTACCCTCTAAGTCAGGGGTGTCAAACTCATTTTCACCAGGGGCCACATCAACTTCGTGGTTGCTTTCAAAGGGCCGAATGTAATTTTAAGACTGTATAAATGTAACTACTCCTACATTTATGGTGTCTTAAAATTACATTCAGCCCTTTGAAGGCAACTGCGAGGCTGATGTGGCCCCCGGGGAAAATGAGTTTGACACCCCTGCTCTAAGTCTTTCAGATCTTTAATAGCCCTAAGCTATTAAAGACAACAGTACGAGATTTAAAATTGCTCTTCGGATCACCCCATTCATGTATTTACTGTCTACTCATGAGTCTCAGCAACCTCAGATGCCCCCTCCTGGGTTGTACAAATGACACAACCGAACCCTCTCCCCAGGGCTTTGGGTGTTCTGCTTCCACCCAGCTGGGTGGGAGAGGAGACGATGCCCTGGGGGACATGGTCCAGGAGAGGAAAGGGAGGATTACTGGGAGCTATCACGAACACAATTTTAGGATGTAGGTCTTACAGAAAGTTTGCCAAATTCCTCCACAATTGCATGCAGCACATAGGAAACCTGATGGAGTCAAATATCTGCAAAGATTAATTTCCTGCTCTGTGGTAGAGATGGTGCTGACTGGCCAGGTTTAGCGAAACAATGAGCATGTCAGCTGGATCGTAAATTGGTTTAAATGGTAGAAAAATTATCTGTTGGCTGGCAGGGCTTAATGTACAACAAGCTGTCTGGTGTGGACACAAATTAGTCATGCTCAAAAATGGATAGAGAGCTCAAAGCTTCATGGCATGTCTACATACACACAGCCATAAGGAAAAATTAAGATTTCATCAAACTGGATGAATAGCCTGGAGCACAAGGCATCATTCTTGAGTATTTCCCTGCTGAGCATTTTAAATAGGTAAATGGTATTTCCATTGCTGCTATGATGAAAGCCATTAACTTCAACTTGCAGTTTCTAAGGAGAAGACTGATGGCAGGGAGTCAAAAAGCCATTGCACATCAGTTCAAATGAGACAACAAGATTAGGTGTCAAAGCCTGAATTGCTGTATCTGTCTTGACTTATATTTTATGCCTGTTAAACCAGCAACAACCAGTCAATTCCCCATTTGACTTGGAGAAGTATCACCATTTCAACTCCTTTCACATGTTGTGACAACTTCCTTTTCCAGTGCTATACAGTCACAGCCACGATTCTGGCCTCAGACTTAACTTGGATAACTCACAAATCCCATGTTACTGCATTACTGGCTGCATTCTAGCACTTTTAATCTGCCTCTGCACATACTGTAGTTGCAGACATTAAACTGTTGTTTAATCACTGCTACTACAGAACTTACTTTATTGTTAACCACTTGTATTTGACTACAGTAAAAGGCACTAACCCATCGAAATGAATATTTTACTTAGAACCAGAATATTTATAAATAACTTAACAGTCTCAATTTTCAACAAAGGTTAAATCCAGCATTTAATATTAAATTCTTGGAATTTCCATAGAGCTTTCATGAGAAGAGATCAAACAATATTTATGCAATATTGTTATTCATATTTTACAGACAGGGAACACAACTCCTCAACATTTCAGATGTTTAAGCAGTCCTGGCCAGGAATAATGTCAAGTTTTCTGGTTTCCAGTTCAAAAGGCAACACTCATCCTGGGTACCAGCTGGAACCCTTGTACTGCTGTGTTTGCCCATGTACACATTCTATTGCTGGCTAACTTTAAGAATCACTTACATATTCCCTACTAATTGAATTTGAGATACAAAAAACCTTGAAAGCAAGCAAATTACTCCTTTGGGTTCAGTTTTCTGCAGCTATCCTTGCTTTTTATACTTCAATCTGATTGCTGAAAACTAAGGGCAAGAGGTTATGAAAAAAAAAACAACATGTAGTCTGCTATTTCGTTCTTGTCTATGCGAAATAACTCCATACCTTTCTGCTGACTAGCCAATGTCATGATGCTGCTTCTGAAATTCAGTGCATCTATAAAAGGCCAACATTGTTTCAGGTTGTGCTTCTGCCATAGGAAACTGAAGCCATACAACCATCGCCTTGTCCAAAGTATCAAGGTCCAGGTACCAGACAGAAAGCGTGGGTGTTTTCCAGCCAGTATTTCGACTTAAAAACTAAATAGCCAAGAATTCAAAACAACCACTTACATTTTCCAATCAAAAAGTTGAAAATGTTCTGAATTTTATAAATATTGTTTTCCCTCTTTTCTTTCAAAATAAGAAGAGTCCAAGGAAGAGAACATTTTCCTACAGACATCCTGCTTTAGCGACTTCGCTACATGGATGTGAAAGATCCCAGAAGATATGAACAATATTCCAGGTTCCCCAGAGAGCTACAAGGCACAAGCAACAACACTCAATGTCCTACCAGCTGAGATCCAGCCAGGTCCTTGCACTTGTCCGTGCACCACGCCAGACAGGACAGGTCCCTTTTCCCATTTCCTTCCTCCAGCAAATCTAAGTTACTTTACCAAGTCCATTGAACACCCCTAGATAAAGCAGTCTTCAGACAGAAAACTGTATCGTCTGTATCCCATATTACAGTACTGATGATGAAGGGAATTTATCATTTTCAACTAAAAACCAGAGCAGCACATGGGCTGTTTAGAGCACTTCTCATAAGATGACCACATTGAATTGATTTCTAGAATTAAGGCTCCAAATGCTCGGGCAGCAACATGCTTCCACATTTTTCCTCCCTAGTAACAAAGACGGACGGCGACAAACATCCATTCTGCATAAGGTGCACATTAAACCAAAAAAAAAAAAATTATCTGGAGTTAATCGAAACTTGTCTTCATACCAATGTGAAGTGATGCCTTGAGAACAGGACTCTTTACTATGAACATT
This sequence comes from Pampusana beccarii, assembly GCA_013399365.1. Taxonomy (NCBI): domain Eukaryota; kingdom Metazoa; phylum Chordata; class Aves; order Columbiformes; family Columbidae; genus Pampusana; species Pampusana beccarii. Next base: position 200,945 of record VWYH01008933.1, on the reverse strand, counting down.
TTTCTTTTTACCTTCAAATGATTACAGCCTCTTTGCTTTTAAAATGCTAGCTTCAAGCCATATGTGTCTCCACATCAGCTTATCTGCTGCTTTCAACTTCTATCAGCCCCTGTTTTTACTCAAACAGGAAAGAATACAGAATGTTCTAGTTAAAGTCTATTTTTGAATATAATAAACCTATGCAATGCCAGTTAAATTTTCTGTTGTCTCCAACAAATAAACTATCCAAGTTCATTAGGATGACAGTGCCTTGGCAATCAAGCAATTTTTCGTTATATCTATAGGAACTTATTTCATTAATCCTTTGGCTTGCTTACAGAACCCCATGCTTATCACCAGAGAAAAGGACCTGTGTTCTGTCATCACATCCACACCTTGGGCATCTTATTTTCAGATGTGTTGCTGGAAATGGTGCGGTGAGGGAAGAAAATAAGCAAATTAAGGTCTAAAAGGCAGTCTATAATCAGGTCTTCAGCCTTCCCTTCCCCTCTGCTTTGACCATCTGCTGACCTGATGCAGGTTGGGTTTTTCCCCTTTTCCCCTTATTTTGTGTATTTGAGAGCAAGTAATACATACGCTTTTAAATTCACACGTTTCTTTAAATGCCAATCTCAGAATCTATTTCAGAAAATGAAGCTGTAATCTGCTACTAAACGGCAAGAGAAATTTTACTGAGCCACCTCAGACATTTAGCCCATAAGCCGCCCTCTGTAATTTCACAACAGCACATTTCGACACTGCTGTGCGGTCCTGCCTATGCTTTGGGTTTATCTTGGTTGTAGTTTGAGAAAGGCTCAGTGCAAAGCCAGGCGATGCTGAGCAGACAGCAGCCACGACTTGCAGCGTGGCCGAGGTCTCCTTGGCTGCACCGGCAGCTCCTTCTGTTGAGCCAAGAACAAAACAGGATCCATCTCTTGGTGAAGCTTGGAGGAATGAAAGTATTATAGTGCAAATGACAACTGCTTAATATTAAATAGTGATAAAAATACTCGTACTAACAATAGTACGAGATATTAACATTCCTGAGGTTTTATACTTCAATTTAAAAATCAAATACTCTTGATCTATCCATTCATCTGAAGCACAGGCCATCCCTGCCTTCCCACCCTGGCCCAGCTATTCCCCCAGCCCCAGCAAAACGCACCAACCCAGCCCACCCTGCTCGCCTTGCTGGAGGCCACTGCAGTGGAGTCACCTCTTTATTATTGTTTTGAGCTAATTAATTCATTTCCAGCCACAAAAGAGTACAAAATTCAATAAGCGCATTTAATTTCTGGTTTCTTTCAGCACCCTTCAAGAACCACCAAGGCGGAATTACCAGCCCTGAGGACAGACCTGAAGAGACTTGGTGACTCTGAAGCTGTTTTGCTGTGGCCACTGGCTCAGCCCCATTAATCCCTCGCTACCAAGTGGGTATTAAACCAGTAGGAGGTGTTGCCTTTGGAAACACATGTAAGCAGAACATCCAACTTTAACATAGGATCTAAATAACTTCTCAGCCTAACCTCCAGAGTATAAATTTTTCTAATATACAGGAAACTTCTCCTTTCAGAAGAAAGGACAAAAATAATGGATAAACCACTGTGAACCAATCTTGCTTTCACATCAATGCCCATTCCCATCCAAACAGGGAACAGAGAAACCTGGTCTTAACGTCGACTGTCAGCCAGCGCTCTGACACACCATGCCAGGAATGAACTAATCCAACACAGGACAGCAACAAAACGAGGTCCCGCTACGTGTTTGCTCAACAGAACATATGCCAGGAGCGACTTCAAAGTAAAACCCTCCTTGCACGACACAGGCAGAGCCCAACCAATGTCACGATGACTCAGAAAGTCCCAAGTGACACCATCTGAGCGCTCCGAGGCTGCCCAGGCTGGGAGCAGGGGATGCTGGAAAGCCCTGGCCAGCACACCGTGCAGGATGGGCACACCAAGGCTGGCAGCACCAGGAACTGACAATGAAAATAAAACTGAGGATTTTGTGCATATTCCCATCATCAGTACGGAGCAGAGAAGCTCAGTGTTTTTTTCATTGGCTGATATGAATTCATCTCTAATTTATAATTTCAAAAGCTAGGGGATCTCTGAGAAAAACTACTCTTGAACAGATTTTTTTTTTTTTTTAGTACAAAAACATTACCTGCTGCTCCTTGCTAGAGTGTACATAAGCACAGAATCAGCCAGCAGAAATCTCTTAGGATTTCTTGGAAGAAAGCCTTTACCCTCACAAGTAACCTTTCACACCAAGCAAAATACACTCAGAGCTGGTCTCTGCAAAGGATATCTGCTGATAGAGACATGTCCTGTCCTCTCCTGTACCACTAGGCATGGGCACGGGCAATGAACCCTTTTCAGATGAGGTCAGAGCACATCAGTTTTAGTCCCATGGCCATGAGACAACAGAAAGGAGATTGAATTTTCTTCCCTCAAGCTGGGAGGGAAACATCCCTTTCAAAACGTTATTGAAATAATAAAACATTTCAATAACCATACAGCTGCAGAGCAGCAGTGCTAGGAGTACACACCACGTTAAAGACCCCGGTAGAATTTTACAAGTCTGCTAAAAAACAGAACTCAAAATCCTCTGCAAGTCTAAAACATGCAGACACACACACAAAGCCCCCCACCAACAGCTGGCTTTAAAAAAAAGCCAAAATCATACTGGTGGAAAACCTCCAGTTCATACCACCAGCACAGCTGAACACTCCTTTGCACTGATGGTGGAAGTAATGCATGGCAACCGATGTCCACAGCCACCATCAACATAAGAGGCACAAAATAGCAAAATCCCTCAGCTCCAGGTGCACAGAACCGACTTTTTTCTTTTTTTGGTAGGTGCGTCCTAAAAGCAAAAGCTACAGCTCTGAGCAGCGGGAGAGCCGGTGCTGTAGGAACCTGGAACAAAGACAGACACAGTTTGCCCCAAAAGCCTTTACAGCTCCTCATTCCACATGCAACCTGTCCAAAGAGGGGGGAGCAGCCCTTCCTCCATTTTAAAGACATGCAAAACTAAATTCTCATTAGGACCAAGTGAGCAGGCGTTATGTGTGCAGGAAACTTCCAGTGCCCTGGGACTCCTGTCATGGAGAAGAGCTTTTCCAGCAGCCTCGCTTGGCCATGATTTCTGATGCAGTTACTGCAGCAGGTTCCTACAGCTGCTGTGGCCACCAGGGGAGCCTGCCCAGGGGGCGAGGAGCTGCAGATGCAACCACATTCATCTACCAACTCAACGACTTTAAACAAAAGAGAAAGGGTGGTCTCACCCTAAGGGTGAACTGCAGCATGGAGGTCTTCTCTTCCTCAGCATCAGAGGTGAGTGAAAGTGCGGTAGATAACTCAATTGCCATAACTTCTCAAATCATTACAGCCAAGTATGTGCAAAATAAGAGCTGAATTATCTCTGGGTGCACTGTACCTATGCAGAGAAACCCTTCCCTAAATACACGGTCGGTCAGCAGAGAAATTCTGCCTGCAACTTCGTTAAATTGGAGACCAAGAAAAAACCGAGCAGACCAGAGAAAAAGAGAAGCTACAAGCCAGGACCAGGAGCTGATGAAGCTGTTTTCATCTCTTCCAGCCTGGATTCAAGAATTCTGCTTTTTGTAAGTGCATGGAGATGCCCCAACAGCAGAGGGGAAGGAGGTGTGGGAGCAGGCTGGGGAACTGGTGGTACCACACAAACACTCCCCACCTTCGATCTGGAAGTCCGCTGGTTTTGCAGTTGCCACACACAATTTAGAGAAGCAACGGGAGGCTGTATCTCTATTTGCACTACAAATGTGTCCTTCAGTGCTGGTTTCAGATAAAAAGGTCTAACACCTCCACCACCCTCTCTTGTACAGACCCAGCACAGCTGAGGTGCAGGCAGGAGTGCTGCAGAGACCTGGCGTGCTGGGAAGGAAATGAAAGAAAAACAGAAAAAAAACAGATTGTGCTTTTATTTAAAAAAAAAAGTTATATATACAAACACACCACACACATGAACATATTTTGTTGCAAGAAGTTATGTACTTGATTCCAGGCAGTTTGTAGCTACAACAGTTTAGTCCACAAGACTAAGATTTCCACATAACCGTTTTAAACAGGGTTTTCAACCCCTTGGTCACATTGTAATTACTAGAGCAACACTGCCTAGATGATAAGTAGAGTCTCACCACACACTAAAATTCTCATGGTTTTGGGCAGTGCAGATCTATTGCACAGACAATTGCACACAGAAGTGATGCACGCACACTTGCAGCCATATAGCTTTACACATCACACCTAGAAAAAAAATAAAAGAGAGTTATAGCCTACCTAAGTATGCCAGTTCCAACCTTTTCCTATAGCCTTTGATGCTATAAAACCCAATGAGCAATAAATTAGCCTCAGCATCTCCTTTAAGCAGAGGAGGAAAGTGCAGGCTGATGTGACGCATGCAGGGACAGATACCAAACAGGACAACACCACACTTCTGGACTTGGAGTCCTACCTCCAAGCTCCAAGAAAGCCCCAGGGACACAGATTCCCAGTTTGGAGCCATGTGCAGGATGACCACAGCTGTAACAACCGAGAACTTTCAATAAGATCTCCAGCCAATTCTTCCAAGATGAAACCAAATCACAGCAAATTCATTTCCTGGCACAATTTTGTGGGAAAATAATAGCATTTCCTTTCCAGTTTTATTGAAAACTAAGTTCAAATTCAATAGCAACAAATAAACTGAAAACATTCATGGCTCTGGAAGAACCTGCATATCTTCTGCCTTTATTAACCTTGAAGCTGCTTGTCTGGTTTGGTACTGATATGTATTTATAAAAACAACAAAAAAGAAGAAACCCAATGAATCTCAGTGATTTATGTTCCCAATAAAGGCTCCATTTAAAATCTGTAAAACCTTCGCAGAAATATGTAGAAAAAAACACAACAAAACCAAAAAGGCAAGACAAAGCAGTGGGAAAACTTTTCTAATGTGCCATTTTCCTCTTAGCTAAGCAAACATTTCTACTGAACAAACGTACTGAAATGTTAGACGTGCTCTTCCAAAATAAATGCAAACTACACAAAAGTGCGTATTTTTCGAGGGTCTGTGTGTCTTCTCCATTCAACAATAAGGTATTGGAAACCTGAACAAATTGTTTTGCAAATCAAAAAGCCTGGGACACAAGTTGTTTTTACTTCTTGTGTCCCATGGGAAGTACACAACAGAATCACAAAACAAATACTTTCCACTAATTTTGCGGCAGATTTCCTCATCTTGACAAAGAAATAGCTAATATCTCCACAACCCAGACCTCTTTGATGAAGACTGTATTCTATATTATAAAAATATAAGCTTAAAATGCCTCTCAGAAGCTGCAGAAAGACTCCTTATTTTGCTTCAGGTTATCAGAATACCAGGACACTTCCCAGATTTCAGTATCTGCAGCACTTCAGAGAATGCTTAAAACATTTGGAAAATCTAGAGATGAATCTTGTTAGAAAACGAGGTGCTGTGTTTTACATCCCATTTACCAGTCGATTTCTCTTTTCTGAAATTCTTTCAGGTTCCTGTTCTGTCTCTGTTATTAAAAACCCACTAATGATCCGCAGTTTATGTGAAATTATTGTTCTGGGTGTTTTTCTTAGCAATCCATTAGACAACATTAAATGCAATTTTAGAGCTAGTTCTTTAGGAACCCAACGTAATTTTCTTTTTCAACCCAGTCTTGCCCTGTAATGCATGTCAATCATTTATGTCTAATTCTTTTCAGCTGGCATATAAAAGTTTAATCTATTTTAGGGTAATGACTGTAAGCAAACAGAGCCCAGTTCTGTTTCCTATTAGCTGACATTGTAATAGGTAGACTTCACCCCTCTACACACACATACGAGTGTATGAGCAGAAGTGTCACTCTTACAACGTGCGGGACAAATGATGAGAGCAACAGGCTCTTTTGGCACCCAAAGGTGCCTCTGCCTTGATCCAAAATATTTAGAACCCAAGGGATGCCCATTTCCACCCCAAACAGTTCTGGCTTGCTTTGCAGTTAAGACTTTGATAACCTGCTTCAAAGAATTCAGAGCCTGGACGAGCAACAAGCATCTGTGCCCATATTATTCAAACCCCAACCACCAAAACACACAAGCTGCTGCTTCCCAAGTTTCAGTCTGTCTCTCGGGATGTGTCCCAGGAGAGTTTCACTGCCCATGGCTTGGCCAATCCTACACCTTGTGAGCTTTTCCAAGCATGCTGGAGAAGTCATTAGTGGAGGGAAAGCTCATGGTCACAAAAGCATCAAAACAGCTTGCTAGTTTTACTAGCAATATGGAAAGACTACGCTAATATTTTTTTATTTTCAACTCCTTTACTCGTCACTGGCTACCTTCAGGTGAAGGTATTTCTAGTTTTTTCCACTTCAGAAGATGTTGTCTCTGATTTCCTATGTTAGCCTCCGTGCCAGCAGCTTTGGAAATATAAGAAACAGACCCTGTGCATATAAATAGGACCCAGGGAGCAACATCTTGGACAAAATCATTGCAATAACAGTAACAAGTCTCCATTTTCATAATCTTTGAAGGTGTTTAGGCACCAACAGCAATCCAGCTGCCAAGAAATAAAATAATTCATATCTAGAAGAGATGATCTTTTGCATTTGATGTGCTCAGGACACCACTCTCGTGGTATCCAACCCACTTTGCAGAACTGAACTGTACTGATGAGAAAAACAGTAAAACAAAACAAACAAAACAAAACAAAACAAACCCAAACACCAACTTGGAAAACTTTCTGGTTTTAAAATAGAAATAAAAGACTTCAGTAAGAACTCATCACAAGAAGAATTTCCATTCCAGTAACAGCGTAGAAAGCTTCAGCCCTTCATCTCGGCAGGTTTCTCCAGTGCAGTGACTGTGCGTTATTCCCAGCACCAGTCTCTGCTGCAAACTCTGCCACCCTCACCCAACTAGGAGAAAAACACGCTGTTGAAAAGGCCACCAGCAAAACTACATGTAAGTTATACCAAGCAATACGTCTTGATCCAGAAAAAAAAAAAGTTGCATCACTGGGGGCAAAGCTTCCAAGTCTGAGAAGTGTCAGACTTCCACTTAGAATGGTCGATTGGCAAGTGAATGTAGGCGACGGCAGCAGTACTTTAACTGATCAAGCCCCGCAAGGAACCCCTGCGTTCACTGGTTTTAGATAACACCACCTCTGAAAGCCCACCCTGCAGCTCCAGCACCCTTGCCACGAGCTGGCCTTCAGTGATGGGCACCCAGAAAGGCGCCCTGTGCCACTGCTACCCCCCCATTCTTCCCCTCGCAGCTGGGATAAGGCGCCAGAGCCCAGGAGCCAGCTCGAGGAAGCGAAGGTGAGGAGCAGAGCCGCCTGCTGGGACGCGATCCCGCGCTGCCGCCCCGGCCGATCACTTCCAAAGCAAATTTTGTGGTTTTTATTGGAACATTCCAGCAGAGAAGGAGGCTGCTGCGAGAGCCGGGGCTGGCTCGCTGCCAGCCCTATCAGCTGTAATCAGATTATACAGTAGTGGCTTCAGAAAGCAGAAGCATGTTTATCATCAAGCCACTAACCAGAATGACATTAATTCGGTCGAAGCTAAGCTAAAACAGTCTTTCAGAATCATTTTCTGATTCAGATCACATTTACTTAGTTGCTGTAAGTATTTTTTGCAAATTAGGCTTAGAAAATGATGGTGGTTACAGCCTATTTTTCATTTGCATTATACAAGTCGGTGCCTTTCTGAAAAAGTTTCCACTTAATTAAATCGTATTCTATTAAATTACTACTTAAAAAAATATCAGACGGAATACCGTTCCTCAATGGGGCACACAGCACACAGAGTGCCAATTTAAATACAGGCTTAACATCTCTCTCTAAACCACAGGGGTTCTTGGTTTTTGTCAAGTGTTAACATGCCTGGTCCTTACTTGCAGGCAGAACCTGAACAATATGCAGGATATTTTTGGTCACCACCTCCTCAGGCTCCAACTATTGAGGAAAAAGCTCTTAAGACACCCAATGATCACTAAAAAAATAAATAAATACGAAAAAGATGCAACTGTAGTGATGCAAAAGTAGTGTCCCAGGTCCATTAATGACGAAATAACATCAGCCTCATCCCAAATGATAGGTTTTTTGTTTGGCTGGCAGACATACCACCCACAGCAATTTGTGCCACACAGGTAAACACACGCAGGGTAACTCGGATCCTGCAAACCCACAGGCATGAGGAGCTCGGCACGGGCCAGGTCACTGGGCTCCTTCACAATAAGACACGTAAACACATCCCAAGTTCCCTCCAGAGCAGCGCATACGGCACGCAAACCCTGCCTTTGGACACAAGCCTGCAGGTTCATTTCTTAATGAATGGACTTAAAAGCCAGTGGAAGGGAAGGAAAAGGGAGAAATTAAAATACAGGGAGTCCAAACCCTTCACTAGCGCACGCCTCAGTGATCCCACTGGATGCAGCTTGCCGAGGGGAGGCGCAGGGGGGTAGAAACCACAGGGGCTACGTCCTGCCGATTCCAACCAAGTGCCTGAAGCCTCGTTCAGTGCATCGACTGGCCCTATACCGCTCTGCAAAGTCCCACAGCAAAGTGGGAATCAAATGCTCAGCACCCTGCTGGGCAGCACTTCTTCCAACTCTGAAGATTAAACATGAATCTAAGCAGACTACCCAAGTCCAGATTCTCTAGTCCATATGAAAAAATATATATATAATTATATATAGAATAGAACAGGCTATTTCAGTTGGAATGGACCTACAATGATCATCTAGTCTGGCTGCCTGACCAGTTCAGGGCTGACCAAAAGTTAAAGCACGTTGTCAAGGGCATTGTCCAAATGCCTCTTAAATGCTGACAGGCTTGGGCCATCAAGCACCTCTCTAGGGAGCCTGTTCCAGTGTCTGACCACCCTCTTGGTAAAGAAATGCTTCATAGGATATCTTCATTCTTTTGAAGGACATACACAAATCACCTGTTGAGGACCGGACTCATCCCCAGAACAATTCCTCCGGAGCACTGGTCACAGGCTATGGCTGCAGCAGTAAACTAAGTCTGCCTGGATCATTTGGTCTGTTCTGTTAAGAGCAGCTCCATTTCTGGAGCACACTTTTAGATGGACACGTCTCTCTGAGCCCATTAAGATGGTAACTGAAGTGGAATAAATATTTACTGACCACAGTTTATTACAAGCTTAAAAAAAGCCCATGGGGTTTTTCAACCTGCAGAACTACAGCCCTTGTGAAAATAAGAAAGCAAAGTCTTTCTGCTTATCTTGGTTTAGAGAAAGTCACACTGATTTCCTGCAAATAATTCCAGCAGATTAAAAAATAGATAACAATACGGCTAATAACAGAATAGAGACTAAAACAAAACCTTAGGTTCAAACAACACCATCTCCAAGATCTGCAGTAAAATTCCCAGGGTCATTTCCAAAAGCGGGAACAGTACAGCCAGAGATTTGGGCAGTCAGGTGATGAACTTGCCTGCTATGTCCTTGTCCCTGTGTGTGACATCTGGTAAGGAAATACCAGGGATCATTCAGTTTTAATTCTGACCGATGGGACAGCGAGGGCTCGACGTGCTGCTGCAAAGCAGAACGAAGGTCCCCCCTGGAGTTTTATGCGGGAAACTTAAAATTGCAAAGATCCTTTTCCGAAGGAAAAGTGAATAATCTGCTATCACAAAGGGGGCTGGAGGTGGGGAAAGAATAACAAATCAGGAGGGAAAAATGTACTGAAATATTTACACAGCTGGTTTTTCAGGACAGTGCTTTTAAGATTGACTGTTTTTCAGCCACACAGTTCAAAACACAGTCTTAATCCATAAGCAGCATTTCCACTGCTGTGACAGAAATCAGCTCTGTAAAACCAGGCACAGGCCATATGTGGCTTTCCTTTGCTAGTCCCATATCAAACCCAGGTGCATCTTCAGAAGGACACAACACTATCATTACTCTAATGTTTGCAGAGGCTTTTGTGAAAGAACACATTTACAGGTTGCTTCAAATTATTTTTGCACATTTTCCCCAATAAATCAAGCAGATTTCAAAAAAATTACTCCTTTTAAAAATATCAATAGGATTTGCTAAGTGTAAAGCTACTAAAAAAACCCTTCAAAATTACTGAGTTATTCGAAAGCAACAGAACACTGAAAATGCAAAGAGCTAAAGTAATAAACTCACATCTGATTTTACTTTTGTTCCCTACAAATTTATGTCAGCAAAATCACTGCCTTTGGGACATGGAAATACAACAACACTATGGCATTTTGACCAGTGCGTGGACACGGCAAACGCACACCCGCTTCATTTCAAAGGAAAGCCCTTTGGATCCACAATAGCCTTCTCATACTTCTCACACACTTTTTTTTAAATTGCCATCAGGAAACACAATGAAACTAAAACAATTAAGCTCCAGAGAGAAGCTTGGCTCGGTGTTGCCTTCTGAAGGTGGCTTTTAGCTGAAATACTTATTACTTCTTTTATTCCTTAACCGGTGGGAGCCAGAGAGGAGCGGGACACTGGGGGTCCGGCCTTGGCCAAAGGACCAGAGGAGCCTGCCACGCTTAGCCTAGGAAAACAGAGACAGATGGGACAGATTGCCATCCACAAACACAACAGAAAGGAGATACGCCCGGTTTTGTTTTACCCAAGCTGTTTAAAATATAGGACAGTGTTGGCATAATAAACTGACCGTGAATAAACCGACATTCAAAATTAGGAATTTTGTGACCGACGGAAGATCTGGGAAAGTTTTTGAACAGATGAATTTGGACAACAAAAGTTTTAAGACAGAGCTTCGCTGATTTAAAACTAGTGTTAAACAAATGTGATTGCTTGCTGGGAGGTACTCTCAGGAGACTGATCATCCCTGTGCTGTTTCCACCTTCCTGGAGCATCTCTGAGTGATATGGAGGGAGTTCAATCAAGAAGTTCCCTGTAGGGAGCCTGTTGGGCCAAATTTGATAGTCCACAGTCACCAGAGCTGAGCTGCATCAGCAACTATAAAACCTCTGACTCCCCTTGTTAATTATATTTCACATGTGTTCCTGTTTCAGCACAGGAACTGGCTGTCTGATCAATGACAGCTTTTGCTGGATATCTTATTTAAATGTTAGCCGACGTCAGCTATTCGAGCAGTCTCCAAACCTACTTGCCTCAGACTGCTGAAGGCAACCAGAAGACATCAACGCGTAGCTACTGCCCCGAGAGGAGGATGCTGATGGCATGTCTTCACAGCATGAGACTGGTAAAGCAGAAGCTGTATGGGAGAGATACCACTCAACATATATTTTCTCACTATAGAGATATCTCTCCATAGGAGCTTCTTGTTCTCTCTCCTACAGATTAAGCCAAATAGGGCTTCTTGTACCTACAGCCCTTTCCAATTAGTGCGGGCACCCATGAAGACTTTCTTAAAGGTCAGCGCTCTTTCTGCATTATAATTTAATGTCAGAGATGCACATCAATCCAGAAGTTATCCACCATCTGAAAGAGGTGCTTACAATAATGCAAGACTGTTTTTTTCCAAGAAACGACAGTTGCACATCTCAAAAACAAACTACAAGGGGAAGCAAATGAAGTGTAATACAGAAGCACTCAGGCATTCCACATTATGGGTCTCATCACTAAACTGATTTGTCATTTCTTAAAATATTGTATTTTACATTAACTTGCTAAAGATAAAAACAGCAATCTGTTCCAATTTCTTTATCACATTTCATTACTTCACTGGTTTGGGGCAATACTATGGGAAATACTCTGTTTTTAAAGCAAATTTTCTTCTCTCTTAGCATACTTTCAGGCTTGGATCACAAACACAATATAAATCATTTGAAAAAAGTAATGGACGTTTTAAAATAACATGAAACATTAATGTATTTGTTTTTTTAAACACACATTATCATTTGGAGCTGAAGTACCTGACAGTAGCAATTTAAACAGTGTAAAAGGAACAGATATTTTTATTTTATGCATGTCCACTAGCTCATTAGTATAAGACGAATAGATTTTTAACGTATGGTGTAATGAGATCGTTTGTTAGTTTTTTGAACCCCGTTGAAAAGTTTATCGAAGCAGCTAGGGAAAGTTCAAGTTCTTATAAATGCAAGAAACAGTACTCAAAAGTTTAAGATAACGTATCACTGCTTTAATACTCCTTACCCCTAAAATGTTGATTAGAGCAGGCAATTATTTCTTTCACAGTTTAAAACTTTCACATCACTACATAAACGTTGATACTGTGCCAAGAGCAGAATGGAAAGCCATTTTTGCTTTATTCATTTGTTTCCACAGACCAAACCCAGGAGTAAAACGATTGTCTAAGTTGTCCTAAATTCAGCTTAAAATGAGTATGCTACCCAAGACAGGAAGACAACTCTAGTTTTAAGTTTGACTTATGTTTGTCTGCTTTTCCGTGTCATACACAGGGGATAAGTCACCACCATCATCCTCTCAGAGCCATGGGATTTACTTCAGCAAATGCTTTATTCAAGCCAGTAAGGGCAGATGTATGCTGGGAAAACTGGGACTTCATGGTCTCAGAAAGACCATTAAAGTACAGAACAAAATATTTGTCTTCTGGAAATGTACAAGTTTTAACACACTAAATATACAGCTGAAAGTAAAGAACTATCTACAGATAGATTTCAGTGGCACAATTCAGATTCTGCAATTGGGATGGTTATATCAATATATAGACTTCATTTTGCCCCAGGTTGAAGTGGAGGGGGAGACAGAGGATAAGATCTTTTGGATAGTCCTGTGTTTCAACGATGCTAACATTAGGGATTTTGCTGCTACTAAAACTGATAAAACCCATTTTCACTAAAACTGGGTACAGCTGCGTGAGCAGCTCAGCTGAGGGCTGGAGGGAAGAGGAGCTGCTGGCCCAACCATCGCCACAGTTGCCTGCAATGGGGAGTGAGGACAAACTCCCCACACAACAAGGCACATGGGCAAAAACCAGCAAGATGATCAGACTCAGTCATCTTGTAGAAGTCAACAGAGCTGTGCTGATTTACACCAGCACAGGATCCAGACCTGATCTGGAGAGAAGCGCTCATAGAATGGTTAGGGTTGGAAGGGACCTCTGGAGATCATCTTGTCATCATCACAACTTGCCCACCGTTATTTTTACATCATGCAAAATGGAGATGAAAGGATAGAAAACAGAATAATCTCCTAAGGACAAAATGCAGCTGGAAAAACATGCACAATATCAATGCTAATGCATGGAAACATCTGGCCAAGATGGGAAGGAGACTGGTTTTCTCCTTCCACGTTAATGGGAACATATTGAAACCTGACAACAGCTCTGTCCTATGGAAATACCACGGCTCTCGTCATTCAGGCAGTCAGGCTTGAAATCCTGACATCAACATCAGAGGGGGGAAAAATGACTCCACTACTTCTGCTTTCCATTGAAATAAAACAGTTTGCAACAAAAGGCAAGCGCATGCATTTGTTTTCCTCGGTGTGTTTCCAATCATGGCAGTGTGTTTAAGTAGTCAGGCTGCATCCAAACCTTAAAGCTCAACAGCGCATAGAGGGCAGATGACATCCTGATGGCAAAAGTGGCTGTGTAAATCATCTCCAAATGACAGTGTCATACATGGAGAGCTGCTTAATTTGGAATGTGCCAAACGGTGCTTTTCCTCATCTGGCATCATCTATACATCAGCCAACAATTCTTTCGGGGATTGTAATTCTTGCCATAGACAAATGTACAACAGATGCTAAAAAAAAAAATAAATAAATCTCTCCATAGAGGTAGCACAGCAGCCACTGCAGAGGTCAAAACCAAACTTGCAAACAGCCACAAGCCCCCCTCAGTCATCTGGCTACAACCTCCAGAATCACCCAGCCACCAGTGGGCAAGGCAGGACCAGCAAGCAATTGAGAATTCAGACCCTGCACAGCTCAAAGCTCCTGTTTCCGATTAGAAGTTTCCAGAATGACACATTTTAGAAGTGTACAAATTCTAGTCAATCCTCTTGTACTTTTTTTTTTTTTTAAATGACACAGGGCTGTTTCCTGCCCACACTCTCTTATCAGGTCATAAGCAGCACTACCAACAGGGTTAAATAAAAAAGTTGTATGCTTTATGCTACTCTATTATCATTATGCTCTAACACAGTGGTAAAGCAAACTCCTTCTCTTAAGTGAGCAGCACCTATCTTAACACATCTTTTTGATTTCAGTCTGAAGAGACCCCAGGTACATCAGCAGCAGCATCTTGGGCCAGTTTCTGCATTTTACCAGAGCTGTAGAAGTGACTCCATGCTTTGCAGCCTCTGCACCTTGTAACAGGGAGATCAGCACTGAGAAAACAGCCTGCTTATTTCCATATTTACACATACCCATGTGCTCAGTCCTTTGAGGGCACATGTACTTTCATTTAAACCATATCAGTATTCCATAACCATGCAGGAAACCTCCTCCATATGCTAAAAAAAGGAGAGGAAACAGTAAGTTTGAGGGACAGTAGTTCCATATTTATCAACTTTCTGGCTTTCTTCAGAGAAGTTATGCAATTATTGTATCAACCAGAAAGAGGACTTTCCTGTCTCTTACACATGCAATTCAATTTATTGGACAGAGATGTGCGAAGCTGAGCAGTTTTCCAGACTAAGGCATCAAGTACAGACACGAGCAAGGGAAAATAGTGTGAAAACCCACCAGCCCCACACAGAAGCCACCTGGACAGCTGGAGTTTGGGGTCAAGACTGCACCTTATCCAGCCATAGTCAGGCTGGACACTGGCATTGGGGGAGACCAAACACACCTGCAGCAGCAATGGTGAGAAAGGGTCAGTGATGGCAGAGGACCACAGGCTGTATGTGGAGAAGGGGCATCGTCACTGTCCCCGAATCCTACCGGGCATATTCAACCCAGAGACCTTTAAGTGCCAGACTGAACTTCTGATGTCAAGTGAGGCAGAAGAGCTTCGATGACAGCTGATTGCTTCGGGTACCACCTAAGTGGCAAGCTGCATTTCAAGAAGGATTTTTTGTGAACAGCTTTGAAAGTGGAAATTAATGTCAACAGATTTGCAGATCAAAAAAAGAATTATCTACTCTGACACGCTTTGTGTCAATGGACAGTTGTGAGAAGCTGCAAAAGCCATATGTGTACAAGACACAGACTTGCGTGACATGCTCAGGAGCTAGTCACCTGTTGAGTTTCACAAAGAATTTCTCTACAGTTGTTGCAAGAAGCTCAGAAGTGCCCTACAAAATGTCTTGCTCCTCAACCACAGGTACCACTTGGTTTCAGATCTCCTGAAAGGCCAAGACTCACTGTTATGGCTGCTATTTTTCAGCACTTCAAAGCTCGGACTGAGATTTGCTGCCCACTCAGAAGCTTGCTATCTTTGGCATCCCCCAAATTTGAAGAAACATCAGAGTTCGGCTATTTTTGCTGCTGGCTTTCCAATCTAACATTAACAGCCAGTGTCCACAAACTACATCCTGAAGCTCTTACTCAATCCCATGGAAAGTTTGTTGGAAGAAGGGATGAGTAAAGGTTACAACATTTTTGTCTTATTATTATTATTATTAGGGAACACACAACAGCTGTACATGCAAACTTGATATTTTTACAAGGCGAAGAGCAATCATGATTTTCTAAACCTTGGCATGTCTTTCGCTCACTGTGCAAAAGTTCCAGGGGGCATGAGTCAGCTAACAAACCCATAAAAATCTAATTATGGCTGATGATCATCCTTTTGTTTACACTGTATGTAAAATGCTAACTGCTTCTGATACTCACTGCAGGAGCAAGATTTACCATCAATCTTGAAATGATTTCTAGCACACCAACATGACTTAAAATGGCCCATTTAAGATAGAACAGAACCCAAACCACACGGAAAAGGTTTTGCCTTATTTGCCAAAAACTTGATTTCTCTTTCATACAGCTACTGAAACACTGCCTGCTCTGGAGTTGTTCTTAAATTTACAAAGAAGTTCAAAAAACCACATAGTACAACTACGTTCCAGTTTAAAGAAAGCAATGTACGGCAGATCCTCTCACAGACTACATGGCAACCAACCAGCTTCAGGCCACACACGGAACTGGCTTTCTGATCTTACGCAGACCTGAGCAGCGCTGCAATAGTCTCTGGGTGGACTCAGGCAGAGGACAGAGAGCAAACGTTTGAGTAATCAGGGTTATAGCGATCCCACCGCCCTTTGAAGGAAAAGGCCAGAGAAGTGATCCTGCAGGACCGCTGTTGATGGACCACGCGGAGCACGTCACATGGACCTGCTGCGGTGGGGAAAGGAGAACACAGCGGCTCTTTGATGTGTTTCAGTGGCTGTACCCTGGTGAGCTGCAAGGCAACCAAAATCACATCAGGATCTGTTTCCCCATAAAGAAAGAATTTGCTGGTCCAAACTGGGCTGCAGGGAAGCACAAAGCACTAAATAAGGAGGCTACTGGCAAAGGGGTTTACATTCCTCCCCTTTCCAATAACATTTTTTTAATGTCATTTTTGTGTGTTTGTGTGTGTATTTGTTTAGTTTGTTTGGTTTTAAACTAACTCCAAACCTGCTCGCACACATCTTGAAAGAAAAACCATCCTCCTGTGAGCGTGGTCTAGCTTGAATCTGAATGACTCTCAGAGAGTTTGCCAACACGACAGTTCTTGGAAAGCTGCACAAGTACAGTCCAAAGTGAGATTTCTAAAAGGAATTCCATCAGATTTACGTACTGCTCATAAAACAAGCCCAGCAGCTGGCAAACACGGGAAACTTCCAAGGTTACCCCAATTCCTCCCATCTCATTCTTTCCCCCTAGTGACAGTTTATTTCAAGTTGCTTTTTCACACGTCCTAAATACAGGTACCATGGAAAGGCAGGTGTGGGTGCTTTCCCCAAAATAAGCTCATACACTTGCATAGTGCTGCTCATTCTTGCAGCCATGCCATGGCATCCCAGCTGTTGAAATCCCAGTATCAGCAAGCATCTAAGTGGGGGCAGAAAGGACAAAGACAATTTATCCCCACAAAAATGTTAGTCTAAAATAAGCATCCTCAACAAGAGATCCTGTTGTCTGTACAGTCATAAATAACAGTTGCACTAAGCCAAGGCCTTAAACAACAGGCCTGGTTTTATTGCTCCTAACACCTACGTTTTTCTTAGTAAGAACTGGTTCTGTTTTCTTCCCTGCTAGGCTGAGAATTCAAATAGCTGCTGCTGTTTGAATGATAATAAAACAGGGAATATCATCTCTAGCAGCAGTGGCTGACTGTCCCCAGCCCAGAAAGCACAAAGCAAAGTTGGCCCAAGATGCAGGGTAAAACACTGTTTTCTAGTCTTTGATGCAAGTCAAGGGTCTGGGATATTGGTACATCCAAGGGGAGACTCCCCCAGAGCCCTTCCCAGCTGCTCTCCATGACCATTGCAGAAGCTGGCAGAGAAACAACTACCCACTCTCTGCCCTTTCTTCTCTTCCCAGTCTGCTCTTCTCAAACACACATGCCTATGAACAGACACCAGGGTAAGCAATGACCTGAGAAACAAATGCAAAAGATTTAATTACAAACAGGGAAGAAAATATTCCAATGAGACGTGACAATAAAATAAACAAACCTAACATTATCGCTGTGTGAAAGAATAAAGACTTGCTAGGTATTACCAGGGGTTGCAAAAACTCAAGTAAAAATATGATCCTGAAAAGCAGTACTTCTCTTCCCTAAACATTTTTATAAGGAGGAAAAAAAAACCCCATAAACAACAAAGATGACCCTATGAGTATTAAAATTTTGGCACTGTACCATGATTTTCTAAGCCAGGGATTTCTCTAAAGGGTTTCTTAGTGCATCTTAGCAATTCATAGAGGAAGTGACCCTCTGGCATGAAAACCCAGTTGTCTGTGCTTTGAAGTTGTGGAGGCTTCTTAAAAATGTCTGTATGACACTTACTCTGATGTCTCGGCTCTGAACAACAACTTTTGACCTTTCATCCCTAGAAAGACCTTCTGACTTCCAGCCATGTCTTACAAGAGTCTATTTGCTGCACATTCGCTGCAATATTCCAAATTTTAAGGCTTCAAAAAGCGAAGGGAAGCACTAATCCATCAGTCTTTTACCACTCTTCCAGCATTACACATTGGTTGTGGTTGATATTCGGTTGTCTTTAAAATGAAAACAGGCTGTGTAGGTCAGATAATAAATATCTGAGTGCCCTGATGGGAATAAATCACTGTAGAATTACATTTTCCTTCACATTTTCAACTGTCAGTTTTGAAGAATCTTTTGGTCCAAAACCAAAATATGTTTCTAAGGTTCAAATAACACCATAAAGACAAACCACATTTACAAGACATCGTACTTAACCCAGTTACTAACCCTTGCTTGTTTCTTTACTTTGGGGTCAGCAAAGTTTAAGGCTTTCAATTGTTTACACTTAAAATCAAATGAGGAATTTGGTCTTGTAACTACACTAAACACGCAGCTCCTACCCAAGTAACCCAAAATATTCATTGTTATCCAAAGTAACAACCCTTACAAGAGTAGACTTATGTGTGAACTGGTGCTGCTTACAAAGTACCAGGACTCACACAGGGGAAAAAAAAAAAAAAAAAGGTTTCCATAATATTGGTAGTATTTGAGCCTCTGCTAAGCACCTAGCAGAAGAAAAATAAAAGCCTCCCTTCCAAGAAGTAGTAGATGATTCAATAAGTAGAACAGTAGGTTGTGTAATGCGAGATTTAACACGGTCTCCTTCTTTTGCCAAACTAGCACAATTACCTGAAGACTCATTTCCAGCAGGGGTTGTCTTGCCCTAGTTTAGGATTAAGAACAGATTGTGAGTTTTGTCTACTTTAGGTAGGCTTTATGGCACAGGTTGCTCAAAAGAAGGGAAAACTCACTTGCAACATTAGTGTGCAATTGTAACTACGGGTGAGAAGAAGGTGGAAGCCTCACAACGGAGCATTTCTATCATTTTTTTCACCCTCAGACATCAATGGAGATAAGTATAATCCACACTGATGTGCATGATTACACAGTGAGACTCAAACCCAGCTCTTCAAATCCCCACCTCCATGCCCCGACTGTGGGAACTTGCCATTGCCCCCAGCCCACTGTACTGCCACGCACTCCCCAAACCCGCTTTCCGAAGGAATGGGAGGTTGGTTAATTGCCATTAAAAGGAAGTGTAGGAAATTCCCTGTTGGTCACGTCAATGAGAGACATAAAGCCCCAAAAGCCTGTCGGAGTGCACACGTGTGGGAATGACCTGCCTTGCTTACCAGCCAGACCATAAATGAACTTGTCCCAAGTCAAGAGAGTTCAGAAGCAGAAAGTCACTGGCAGCAAACCTTTATTATCAGGAGATCCAGTACAGTCCTTTCTTCTCAGAAATTCCTATTGCCTCCTACTGAGTTTAAAGAGGAAAAACTTTCCAAGCCCAAGGAAATGGCACATTAGAGTGAAGAGTCTTACAAAAATACAGTAATTTTCAGTTTATAATGTCTCTGCTCACTTTAAAAAGAGCACTGAAGCAATCAGAAGAGTCAGCTAGAAAGTAATCCGAAGAGATAATTTTATTTGCTGTCAGCACCGTACTTCCACACCGTGATAAACTTCTGCCATGCAGACGGGAAGTCGCTCCCTTTCTCATAGTGACTAATACTTTCAAATGAATACCAGCATCCCTTGGGTATTTTCCGTTTAGAGGTTGCTCTTTGGCGTTTAGCACAGAGTCAAGAACATGCTGCCCAAACCCCCGGAGCCTCAATGCACCACTGCTGGAGGTCCAGTTTCACCCATCTCAATTTTCAAGTCTCTAGATGCTTTTTGAAACCCAAGCCTCATTTCACACGCTGTGCCGCTCAGCTGCCTGCACCTAGCAGCCATTGCACTCTTAATAACTCGGGGTTAGGGAATGTGCGTGTGTATTTTAGTAGTACTGATGATTTGCGCCATCAGGAGCTGTTTGCAAAGATCAAAGATTAACCACTTCTGCTTTTAACCGGTAACACCTTCCTTTTCCCCTCTAACATGAGTTTTGGTTGTTCTTCGTTAAGTAGTATTATCTTCCTCTTCAGTATTTAACACCAAATAATTTTACTGTGTGTTTTAAACATCATTACAAAGCAAAAACCGTTCCACATTTCTCCCAGAGGCACCATTAAACCTTTGAAGTGGGACTAGACGCACCATGATGGAGCGCACAGATATTTGAAACACGGGAAAGAAGAAAACACAACAGCCCAGGGTTTTATGGTGGAGACTTAAATATGGAATTTATTAATGTTTGTGTAGCAGATGCAATACCCCAGTGTCATTTTCAAAGAAGGCAGATTTTAGTTCTTGGAAAGGGTGTCTGAAGAACAGTATTAAAACTCAGCTTTCAAAACAAGCTATTTTTTCTTTTTACAGTTCAAACCACAGCTGAGAGGAGCTGCTAAGCTTTATTCCCCTCAATAGCAAAACTACAGTGGCTCGAAGCAGAGTGAAAATCCCCCCCACAGTACTTGTGAGAGCTGCGGGGCTATGGATTTACTGCTCCAGAGAGCTAATTCCTACAGCTGCTTCCCAACACTCCAGCTCCTCATTTCCGCTACACCAAAAACACCTGGCTGAGAAAGGACGACCCAGGGAGACCTGCTTGTAGATGTCAGTCTGGATTTTCTCTGCGCAGCCTGAGAGGAAGGAGCTCAGCATTTCACATTAAAAAGGAGAAACATACCGCTGAAGCGCTCATTTTGCCCTGACCAACAACCAAACCAAACCTTTTTTTTGTTTAATCTGCAAGAGGGGAAAATTTTTGTTTTTCCTTTGCCTACAAATCCTTGTATCTGGCCAGGAACCGGTGTTAAGATGCACATGAAAGGCCTCACCAGGCCAGTATGAATAGCCGCTAACCCCCTTGGAGTGCACCCAACACAAGAAGCTGAGCAGGGAGCATGGAGCTTCCATCAAACCCTTTCCTCTCTATTCCTTTCTGAGACAGCACTACATACATAAGACATGGCGCCTGTGCTTTGAACTGCAAACTTTTTACAAGACAATCCGCAACAGTGGGGCAAACACCCCAAAAAAACCAGCAAGTTCATTAAAATAGAGGGAAATTCCCAGCCTGGAGTCCCCACACAGTCACGTCCCATCCCTCCCCCAGCACCGCCTTCTCTTGCAGGATAAATGACTCTATGTTTGTATTAGGCAAGATTAACTTATTTAGGTTTGGCTGCACAGCTGTCATAAATCAAAATGAAAGAAAAATATCTTAAGCATAATCTCTGTTTATCTAACTCTTTCTGCCCATGTCTCTAATTTCTTCTTAGCTCCGCGCTGGAGCCCTCGTAGGGTTTCTTGTCGGCTGAGGCCGCTCGTTCTGCAGCCGCGGCTCCATCCGCCTGCGCTGCCCACAGAGGGAATACCGCAACCCACGAGTGACTTTATTGAAGGGGTCTGAATGAGCACACTTGTCATCAGCCTCCTTGGACATCTGAAGAGTCATTGCGGCTGCCTTTCATTGCACGTTAGCACATCAGTACTAACGCGAATCTGCCCCGGCCTACCAGACGGTAACACACAATGGTTCTTGTATGCAGGCAGCGCATTTTATCAAACGACCTAACCTAATCCTCATGAAAACATTGGCTGATGAAGTATATTGGCGTCTACAAGATTTTTGTGGGCTGTTAAGCTGTTTTGTTCTGCATAGCTGTGCTTCCCGTAGGCCACGAGCGGTGCCAGCGCTGGCTCTCCATGGCGGCGGGAGCAGACAGAGCAGTTATTATGCGCTGCGCAAGGGCTCGCGTCAAGGCTTGGAGCTCAAGGCTTATTGTGTGGGGGCCTCCCAATGTCAAAACAGGATGGAGAGGTGCTCCCCTGTCTTTTGCAAGTATGTCACAGCTTTTAATATATCTGGAAAAAACAGTCAACATGGGCTTAATGCTTTATCTGAATGTTGCAAGTGTCATGGTGAGACTCTCCCAACTCTCTGATGCCAACCCCAAATCTAGAACTAGTGATAAACCCCTCAACTAAGGCACATTGGAAAAGATCTCTTTAAAACCCACAAATACCTGCTGTGATTCACATTCTCACACCAAGTCCAACAGTGAATCTTACAGATACATATGAGTTACTTGCACCTCCGAGACAATTTTAACATTCCCTGGAGAAGAGTTTCTTGACCCCAAATTCACTGAAAGTATATTGCATTGTGGTAATATTTAGCATGGTCATTATTATATTTCTACATCAACTGCTCTGGGCAAGATCTAAAGTTTCTTCAGAGGAAAAAAAAACCCAAAAGCTCAAACAAATTCTCCAGTTACCTCATCCCAATCATTGACAGCACTCTTTGACTCTTTAGTGTTACAACATTTTGGATTCAAAGGTAGATGAAAGCTCTAAACAAGATGTCCAGTCCATCACAGACCTGTTCTGCATCTCTTGAGTCATAAAACTGTCATCCAGAAGTGAGTGGGAAAGAAGAAACTTACTTTTTTTTTTTTTTAAACACAGAATTTACTTTAGGCGATTTCAGGTGAATTATTCCAAGCAATCCCACAGCTGGGATGTTTTCCACACACATATATTCTCTTTACCTCTGAGGAGGCGATGTGCTGTCGCAACTTGGCCAGCGCTTCCAGGCTGAACCCACGCCAGCCTAGAGCTGTCATTGTTGGGCTTCTGAGCCTGGAGGAAACGCTAACAAATAACACCATTTCCAACGTGCTACAGGTACAACGCCTGAATTGCCTACCTTGGCTTTGCCACTTATCTAGAACCAGCAGGGCTGAGGATGAAGCAACTTATCTCTTCATACAGATAGATCATTCAAAGGTCCTTTCCCTGCTTTTGGAGGGGCCACCATGTATTGGAGTCAGACCAGAGCCATGAACGACCACCAGGCATTTCAGTAATTAACCTGAGGCTGTGAAACAATTTCTGCACTTTATAGATAGAAGACAAAGTGGCAACAATTTGTTAAGCTTCATTCACATTGTGCTTGAGGCAGAACACAAACCCAAGTGCTCTCAGCTCCCCTAGTCCGCAGGTCCCACCAGAGCACCCTTCCTTTCTCTGTCGGATAGGCACAGCTCTGCCAGCATTTGTGCTTACATTTATTATTAACAGTAGGATATGTGACCAGCAAAAGATAAACCCATGGGTTACTCCTGCACACAAAATAGCAAGAGCAGGAGAGATGTGGAGAACCCAGGAAAACCCAAATCAGAGCTGGATTATTCATTGAAGAAGGGAAGAGTTCACCAGTCTCCTTTTCCATCACAAACTGCACCAATTGCACTTGAAGAAAATTCATCCATTCTGCAGGCTTCTCCCCTAAAGTAATAGGTGTATAATCGCCAATTAACTGTGCTTTGAAATCTTTGTTTTTCAGCAAAGGAGACTGTTTTTCCACACTCTGTGTGCAAGTATGCACAATAAGAACCAGACCCATCCTGGGTGGTACGAAGACAGTAAGCTCATCAGGAACCACGTACTCTACCATATGAGGCATTGTTTTATTTGATGCCAAAGAGGAAAAGGAGGTGGGAGGAAGGAGGATATGTAGCGTGTTTTCTCCCTCCTCTTTCTGCCCAGGCACGATCGATTTTTGTAAACTCATGGTGGAGCCTGTTTTCACCCAAAGGGCACTTGTGCAGCTCTTAGACATATGTTCTACGTCTCAACAAAACATCATCAGAAATAACTTACAGCAAATGCAACAGCCTGTTCTCCTGAAGTTTCTACTAGGAACATATTGAAGGGGTTAAAAGTGATCAGTAGGAATCTTATACGATGCTCTACAGCATGTATTTAAAAAACAGAAGTCTATAAAAATATGTACAAAACTAATACTATAAAGTTCTGTTCACATCAGAGAACTAAATCACCAGAGCCGAAAGGTAGTGAGCAATTTTGTTCTCAGCATACTTTTACTGTAACATGTTTTACAACGGTTTGATTGACGTCAAATTCAATAACACATCATTAATAGGATTTTTGTTCAGTTTCTACTTGAATGTTTTTCCTGTTTCAAATCTCTCCTTATAAATCCCAAATTAGATTTTATACAAGGGGATTTATCAACATCTAAAAGAAAATATGAACACAGCTGATGCTTGAATTGATACACCATAAAAGCGCGCCAGGATGTGTTTTTATCACCAACAGGATGCAAGTTAATGCATCGTAGCCTTATGCTACGGTTATTGCTGGATAAGGTCAATGCCATCATTCCTAGCAACTTCTTCAAAGAAAGGAAGAAATCAGAGAAGCAGTAACTCGAAAAGGAAAATGTGAATAAAAGAATATTAAACAACAGGTTACAGTGTAACAAGGCTGCAAACAAGAAGGAAAGTTTTCTAATTTTTGCTGTGTTCTCACCAGAAATCAGAGTGGCAACAGGTCACCCTTCAGTTCTTCTGCAACTACAATATTACTTCATTACAGTGGAGGGGACAAAAAAAAAAAAAAAAAGAAAAAAAAAATGATGAGGTGGCTAGAGGAAACCTGAAAAGGGCCTTGTAGTGAATTGACCAAGCAGAGGCAGCATAAACACAGAGCGGACAGCCATGATCTAGTGCATGCTGCTGCCTGACCCCCAGGAAAATGGAAAAGATAACGTTTAGGTTGGCAGTCAGGAGAAACATTCCATTAGGAAGATCTATGAGCTCATGGCATAAGCTCCCACAGGGAGAAGTAGAAAAGCAGTTTCTTGCTACTTTAAAAATCACTGGAATGGCTTTGTGGGAGGGCACAACCCTGCCCAGGAGATGACAGAAGCAAGGCAGATCGAGAAGATTTATCTTGTTTTGGCCATACTATACCCCACCAGCAGGTTTTGCTAACGCCATGGCAGGATCAAGACCCACCTTTCTGAAATCCCTCCAGGTGAGATATCCCCCAGCAGAAAAGGCAGGCAGCACGGGCAGGTTGTCCTGCTGCCTCCCCTGTGCTGCCCAGGGATGCTGGGCGGGGATGCTGGATGAAGCCTGGCCCTACATTGGGACCACGAAAGGAGTGGTGGGAAAGGCACGGAATTAGGGAATCGCAACAGGCATCACGCGTTTTACCTCCAGGTGATTGGTAGGAGGCCAGCACATGTTGGAAACAACTACATTTTTTTACTGTTCAACAGGAATTTAAGTACGTGTTAATGAGCACCTGGCCCCAAGCCCACTGCCAGGGAGGAGCTGTCGATCAGTACGGCCAACTATCCCAGCAGTGCTACGAGCTGCAGGAGAAGCCAGGCACTGGGGATAAGCTAAGCATCCCAGAATAGGCAGTTTGAAAAGACTAAGGAACCTCAGCTAATGGAGCCCCTTCCCTCAGACTTCCGTTGGAAAATTAGTGCAGATATACAAAACATACTGGTTTTGAGTCAGGATGAGGGTTGGTGGCAGGGAAGGGTACCTGTGAGTGGGCACCCCATCAAAATCAAGGCTGCAGCTCAAGCTGGAGCACACACCAATTTCCCTGGCACACACCAAACCATCACCGTCTCACCCAAGACCAACACCATTCCCAAGCCAGCCCCATGAGATTGAAGAATACATCATGATTTCTGAGTGCTAACAGGACGCAACGATGACATAGATGTGCCATTGACTGAATAACAGAAATACCCACCAAAACACACCAGCATCAGGAAGGCAATGGAAAGTGACACCTGGAACACATCTGACCTGTGCTAATTTTTTTTTACCTGGAGCCTGTCGCACCAGTAACTCCAGCAAGAAGCAACAACAAGGCAGCAGGAGCCCCACGAGAAGATCAGCCACCCCATTACTGAGCATCGAGGTGCTTGTGAGTGCTGATGAGCGTGGCTTGGCCATAACTTGTCTCCACCCTGTAAACACCACAAGTGAGAGGAGCCAGGGGAGGAAAACCCTAATAAAACACCAAGACCTCAGTGTTATGTTAGTGTAGGTGTGACTGCAAAAGGACTACGTGAACATCGAGGGAAAAAAAGACATCAACACCTCAGCCCTACAACTCATCACTGTGGTCTGCTCCCCTCAGCAAACCGCCCCCAGCCCAAACCCATCCTAACTGCAAACAAATGAAAAACAATCTTGGACTCTCCAATGATTAATTTCAGTTTTGGATTTGTTCCTCTTTTTATTCCCTCCCCTCAAAAGAAAAAANAAAAAAAAAAAAAAAAAAAAAAGGCAGCAAGTCTGTAAGGTATAATGAAAGCAGCATGTGAATACAATAAACCAGGCAGAGCAACCTAAACACCCATGTGTAGCTGATCTGAGTTATGTGAAGGTTGGGGGAGATTCCCAGCACAGCTCAGCTCCGGCTTTGCCAGGCAGCAGCACCCACAGCCCACACCAGAGATGGGCACGTAGCTGCACCCAGAAGACCCCAAACTGCCAGGTGCTACAGAAAAGTGTAACACGTTAATGCTGGTATTTTTTTTCCCCGTGCTACCACTCACTCCACTTTTGGACTTTCCTTTTGAGATGTGCTTCCCATCCCTGAGGGCACCAAGAGCTCCAGTCCAGCTGGGGTGCGATACCAATATACCGCATTCCTTGGCACAAAACCTTTTTCCCCTGAGATCTGACAGAGACCAGACACCTCTGCTTGCTGCGTCACACTAAAGCAAAGGTATTTGTATATCTGGGGTCTTTGGGTCCTCTTCTGCAGCCACAGCAAGAAGGCCAGCAGCACCACAACACAGCCTCCTGCTCTGTGAGTTGGGGAGGCTCAACTAAACAGCAGCGTGTCTGGGGTTTCAGGCAACGAGGGAGTGTTTCCAAAAGGAAAACCACAAAAACAGTGTCTCTCAGGCACAGGATACCCCAGTGCTAATGATGCTAACAATGAGCTTTTAGCAATTAAAAAAAGTGAGCAGCTCCCAAATTGCCCATGCAAGGGTCAGCTCTGCATTCAGGTGGCATTTCTGAGATAAACTTGCTTTACGTATTGCAGGTAAAGAACAGTTCATCTCTCGGCTCTTCGGGTTTCACAGTCCAAGCAGTATTTCACATACCATGTGAAACACAAACACATTGTGCCTTAAGGAGATGAAATTTAGTAATTATAAAAGCAATACTCCAGCAACATTGAGATTCAGTTGAATTCACCTCTCTGCATTTTCAAATAACATAGGAATTAATGGCTTATTAAGGTGAAGGACATCTGTGTATTTTAATAAAGTTAATATAGCTCCAACAATGATTACCAGGACTGCAACCTAGAAAGGCTTGTGATCATTTTGTAACTAAAATAAGCCATTGATTCAGCACACGGCCCAGTGCAGATTGCTGTGGGCTTCCCTCGACCTTTGTCAACCCAGCTGAAAATCTAGGTGTAATAAAAGCAAGCTGAACACCAGATGCTATTTCTCAGCTGATGTCTCCTGGGTAAATCAAGTACAAGAACCTCAGTCACATCGGCACAGCTGAGCACCACCCCAGCGCAGAGCACTTACACCCACGAGCAGGGCTGGACAAAGAGTCCACCCCAATAAGCCCTTTCTCGCTGACATCTCTCTCTACCTTTCAAATGCATCCCCTTGCCTTTTTTTCCCGCAGCAGCATGTTTGAGGTTTTCAGATGGTTTTTGCCTAGAAAACGAGCAGCTGGCTGCATAGTCTTGGTTACTCCATGCAGCAGGAGGGCTGCTGCAATTTCCCAAGTGTGCAATGCGAGAAGCTTTTCCTCGGGTATCAGTGATGACTGGTACCCAACCAGGACCTGGCCCAGACTCAGAAGAGCCATTTCCACATGTTATTTTCAGCAACTGAGTCAGTTCCCAGCCCGTTTCACCAGGCAGAGCGGCAGACGCTACTTATGCTGGCGTTACTCCTGCAAGAAGCGCTGGTAGGACGACAGCTTGAAATAACTCCCTACTTCAGCAGGGTAACCAAGAGCAGACCTTGGCTCCTGCTTCTTCCAGCTCCTTTGTAGCTCTGGATCCTAAAATAGAACTAGGGATATGTTTCGAAGTTCTGAGGTTTTTGTTGTTGTCATCTTTTAAACTCCAGTCTCAGAGTCTATTTGCAAAACCACAGACCAAATACAAGTCATTCCGCAGTCATGATACTTTGTGGTAAGATTAAAAAAAGTTTGGAAGGACCGCTTGGTAAACTACGCACATAATATTTCAAGGCCACGTATAACTTTATTATGTAGTAAATCAAAATGACTTCAGCGTTCAAGGAGCACAATATTCCGTGGAAGAGTTTTTTAAAAAAAAAGCTTTTCATATTACAGAATTTACCGTCATTCCAAACACGAAACATGGGCTGCAATCACGCAAGCAGATCCTCAGCCCCAGTATGTGCATAGAGCATCACCAGCTACAGCAAGTTTCACAAGGACAAAGGGGTCTCCTCACATGATGGAGCATGTGGAGCTGGAGCGGTGGCCAGCACTCTCTTACATGCACCTGCACTCCACCTTTTTTGGTGGTTTTGCATTAAATAAGTGGCAAAAAGGCAGGAAATTAATGTTTTTAGTTTCTGGAAAACTGTTCATTATAACATCCATGCCTTTTCTTAAATACAGATATATGGATAAAACTCATCTGCACACACATGCACAGATAAATTGCATCCATTACATATACATAATAAATCACATAAATATATGCAAGTGAAACACTTTGCAGCAATATCCCATCAGCTTTGCAATATACTGTATAATCCAGGTTTACTCGGGATAGGGGGTGGTAGCAAACTGAAAACCTTTTCAGCTGACTTTTGGCTGACAAAAAGACAGTAACTCAATTCTTTACCCATGAACTCAAAGCTACAGACTGTATTATTCCTTCCCTTTCACAGAAGTAAGGAGAAGAAAATCACCTCCACCAGCCCCCAGTGATGGAGAGCTCAAAGCCTGGGGATCTCCCACCAGCAGCTCCTCCTGGTGAGCCCCAAAAGCCCACTGCAGGGCTCCCTCCCCTCCACAGCACCCCGCTCCTCGCTCCTCCCCATGAGCATTTGCAGGATGAGACCTTGAGCAACCAAAGGGATAAAAAGGAGATGCTAAACCTCCAGGCATCCATCCCCGTCCCTCAGGACACCCTGCTGCTGCTGAGCCACCAAGGTTGCTGGCGCAGCTCCCCTCCTTGTTCTGGCCGGTCAGGAGCAAAGCATTCCCAATGTGGCTTTGTGCCCACGAGTTACACAGCCAAAAAATAAACAAACGCTGTATTTACACCAGCCAACCTTTCCTGCGGACTAATTCTTCAACCAGAACATTTCCTCTTTAAATCAGAATGTTTTATCAAAGACATTCAAATCACAAAAATCAACATTTAGTGCCCCCCAGCAATCTTCCAACAATACCCACGTGCACTATCACTTTCTTCCTTAAAGGTAGTTGTGTCAAGGACTTCTGCTACATCCCTTTCCACCAGCCCACACAAGTGCTATCTTGCTCACACAGGTGCCCGGGCACAGTTAGCAGAGCTCGACACACATGGTGAGATTAGTGTGCTGAAACAACGCATAGTTTAAGATACAAAATGGCCTTTGTATCCTGCCTCACTGGGTCATTTCAACCCTGACCCTGGTCTGCCAGGGTTTCTTAGAAACAGGACTTTCAAAACTAATTCAGAATTATTCCCTGGTTGGCTGCCAAAGACAACACCACCAGTGTCCATTTACTGGCACGGTTTCTAGCAAGACCCTTGTAATTCCTCAAATTGTACATTCTCTATGGATGAAAAGGAAAACAAGTATTAAACCCATGCTTTTTTCCTGAAAATGTCCTCCCTGGAAACCTATTGTGCTTGGAGCTATGCCACTTGAATTCATCAGAGAGGAGACTCTGTTTATTTGCACATCAAGTACATCTTATTGTTTCTGGATGTCAGTATGTAAATTGTCAAGTACAAATTTATTTTTCCTCTAGCTGAAGTTTTTCCCTGCTCTGTAATTACCATAATCCAAGAAATGGCATGTGTTTCAAAGAGCTCCATTTTTGCATGCTACATTCACATATGATCAACAGATCTGATTAGAAAAACCTCCTACTGGTATTTAGGATCTTATTTTTCAGTTCACTCAGAACAAACCTCTCCATTAGGTATTTGATATCTCTTAAAATAAAAAATATTGGGGGGAGTAAGCAACAAAAAACTCCCCAAACAATTAACAACTACCGGTCTTTCTATACTGATCAAAACACAGAAATACGCAGATGTATTTGTCAATGGCACCACTCCAGTGCTCAGATTAATCAATTCCTTTACATTTTAAGTGTCTCAACACGGCACAGTTATCAGTTTAACACAAAATACGTGAAAAGAAACTCGGAACTCCGAAGAGAAGGAAGAAAAGAAAGAGACTAAGGGCAATCACTCAACAGAAGGAGCTCCTTCAGCTGACAGACACCAGTGCTTGCAACAGCCCTGGTTCCCCATATCTCAGCTACCACAGGGATGCTGTGCAGGGCATCCTCAGCAGAGAGGTGGCAGCAGCCATGGAGGCAGAGAAGAGACCACAATGGCAGCATGTGCCAAGAAGCCATCAGAACGGGGCAGTAAATGGAAAACCTCTGCAGTGACTCCCAGCAGTGCCAAGGTCACTTGGGATAAAGAAGAAAGTCCAGAACAGCCTGATCCATAGGGCAGAAGACCTGACCATGCCGCAGGACACTTGAGTTTACTCACTACTGCCCTTCAGTAGCAACTTGCTCAAGGTTACAACACTGCAGCCTTCAGTAAGTCGCTTCTTTCTGAGCCTACGCCTCTTAGAAGTGTTTTTCATTTGTTTAAATACTCCTTTGTTCAGGACAAGGCGTACCTTCCTATAGTTGGGGTTAGTATCTCAGGCTCTGTGTTCTTAATTAAACGCTGCTGCTAATAATGAAAGAATACAGGCATAAGGGATGGAGTTAATTTACTCCTCAGATGTCCTATTAGCTGCTTTCAGTAATCACACAAAAGCTCGGGGCTGTACGTGTAACCGAGGAAGACCCAGCTATCCCTGGACAGGGCACAAGTTTCTTTCAGGCTGTCATGTTTTACTATAAAAACAGTAAATAATTCATTTTGAAAATAATCACAACAAATGACTCCATGTCCTTCTAATATTCCAAAGACGTGGGTCTCATGTTCTTGCACAAAGGAAACTAAAGAACTAAAATGCAATACCAGGTTTCAATACAGAAAATAGATAAACCCAGTAAAAGCACACAGCCTGGATTGACAGCTGTTTATCATTTAAAACCCATACGATATTCCGCTTTCCTGCCCATGAAACCAGACACTACAGCTGGACTCGGCACTGGGGGAAGTCAGGAAGCTTTAAATGCAGTTCAGTGTGAGTCTGATGGGATTTCTAGTGGCCTACATGGGACAGCATGGTGTGGTATCTATTTCAGAACCAAAACCTGCTTTTCAACAACAAAAACTCCACAACACCATGTTAATAGCAGCTAACAGGACACCCGACAATACTAAGGCTGGTGGAGAACCTGCTGTTGCACTTCATTGAAAGTTTTTAGACTTCCCTACAGCAGTGATCCATCAAATAAAATGCAACACTGATTTTGTTGTTGTTTGTTTTTTTGGGGCTTTTTTGTGATCTTCAACTTCATAACCATAATGCTTTGGGGAAGAATTGCTCTGACATTTGCATGTAAAAACCAACTATTAGAGGCATCTGCACACAAAAAATATTTTCAGGGAAGCCCTTTCGGTAATGAGGAACAGCCCTCCCATTTCACAGTACAGACACGGGAATACATTGAAGGATTGAATGAAAAGTTTTCTTTCTGTATGCAAGTTTAAAACTTTGAATGATAGAAATCAGTGCATGCTTTGAAATAACTAATATCCCCAAGTCTTGGGAACACCAGTACTTGCAGGCTAAAGTATTCCTTTTATAAGCAAAGTACTTATGCCAAGTCAATTTTGTATGTTATAAAGTTGTTATGAAGTGTAACTACTATGCAATATAAGCAAGACCTGAAGGTGTAAGAAAACAGGGCAGGGTTTTGCACTCAAAAACATGAAACATAATTTACTTTCCAGAGTTTTTCCTACATAGTCCCTGTGACTAGAGGCAAGGCTTAATAGGCAGAATATGTGCCTTAAACGTAACTATATCGAACTTCAGATCCAAGTTTAACAGGTTCTCACTTTAAGAATAAGTTTGTCACCAATCTGAAGCAAAATGAGGACAGTTTCTTGACTATTTTAGACCGCTGTCTGACATCATTTGTTAAGAACGCTTTTGCAGAGGCAGAATTTGCCATAAAATCCTAACCCTGAGTGCTAGCACTCAGACTACATGTATGACTTTGTGATGTTTTCTGAAACTTATGTCATACATTAGGGTTTGGCAGTAGCGTTACTTCCTTCTCATTTTCTGTTGTTCATTAAAACATGTTGGGAACAGGGTTTAGATTGTTCATGTCTCCACTGCACAATTCTTTGCTTGAAATGCTTATCAGAAGGTGGGGAGTCAAAGGAAATTAAAGCAAAGAAAAACTCCAGCAATGAGAACAAAGTCATGTTTGGGGAAAACCATCCATAAAGAAATAAGCCAGCAGATGTGTCAGGTGTGCTGAAGGCAGAAGACCAGGCTGCTCCTCTCAGCCCCTGAACACGTCTGCTCATTAAGGGAATAGAGGCATAATAAAGTGAAGCAAAGCAGCAGATCTGGTGCCAATTCTTCGGGAGTTTCTGTCGACAACATTTGTGCTCATGTCAAGCACCCAGATGATAGCAAGATAAACTGGGCTCTCCCGCAAACAGCAGTTTGCAAAATCTAGAAAGGAAATCTGGAACAGGGCTGAGAATTAGCATTAGAGCTGCTTTAATCATCTCAGCTACAGAGCAAATACCGCTCTACGTTTGCCCGTTCTGTGCTGCACTGGTACAACAGGCAGCTCAGCACTGCACCCCACGCTGCCAGCACCAGCATTGAGATGGAGCTGCCTTGGGTTTCTGTCCTCACTGCCCACTGATGATGACTCAAAACCCTGTGCTGTGTTGTACTTGTCTCTGTCAAAGCTCAAAGCCATCGTGCCATAGTCATTGCTTTATTTCTTTGTAAGCACTCAAAGCTGCAACCACCTCTCCAGCCTCTGGTGCCTCCAATCCTCACCTCCAAGCCTTTTCCACCAGGTTGATGTGTCAAAGCATTTCTCAGGCACAGTTGCAGTATTTCAAATGGATCACATCACCCTCAGCCCGCTGAACACCATCATTCTCATGTAAAGCAGTTAGGTAAAAATTCAGCTCTGTTTATTTACAGACTTTGTACCAATGTGGTATGAATCAGCAAGGGGAAGGGGCACGCATCCGTAATTGCTCTGGGAATAGACTGGTTTGCTTACTCCAAAGGAAAGCAGAGAATTTATTTAATGCAATAGGTCAGTTGTGCAGTACGACATCCCTGGGGAAAAATTCTTCTTTATCAAGCAGGAACAAAAATAAATAGATCACTCTGTCCACCAGTCACTTAGAAGTGCTATAGCCCATCTGTACATGAAAGTAGATTTTAAGAGAGTTACCCATAATAAATTAAACTCCAGCTCCTCATTTAATAAGTTATAGTCCCTATACCACAACCAGATAATGGGAAATGAGACTACAAAAAATCACTATAAACCTAGAAAGACTTTTATCAAATCCTAAATTATAAAGAATATCTGCAAACTGTATCTCACTACATCATTAAAGCAAGCATTCACTGCTTAAATCTCTTCCTATCAAACTCCATTAAAACTATTTCTCAGCTTAGGAAATGCAAGCAGTATCAATTCGATTATTTAAGTTAGGGGTACTAGAAAAAGCATCCACACTGAAGTAAAAAAAAAATAGCCCCAGACTACTTATCCAAAGTGCTTGTTACATTTTACAGCACTGGACAGAGATTCAAATATTCAAGCCAACCCTGACTAACAAAGAGTCTGCTTAAAATTTATGGCTATATTTCAACTTGTTCATAAGAGAATGCATTACCGAATGTCACCAGAAAAACATTTATTAGAATATGTTTCTTTTATTGCTGAAATATGAGTAGATACACACTGAGGGAATTAATATGTAGCAACACAAAGACCTACATTGTTCATTCTGGAAGTAACTTTCGGAAGCACAAATGAAAACTCTTCACTGCTCTGAGCTTCAGAAGCAACCCAAATACGAAAAAAAGTAATCCTGCTGCTTGTATCTTTACCATCAAAAGCCAAATACAGCTCCTGTGCTTTGCCATCAATGTCTCACAGCTTCCAAAAGCCTGCTACATTTTTGGGAAAGCAGACGAAGCCCTTGGGAGCAGGCAAACAAGTTCCCAATAATCCACAGGAAAGGAGATAAGCAGGTTTGACCTGGACCCCCTTGAGAAGGAAACGAGAGGAAAGCTTCTTTCAACACCACTCCCCAAATCACACACTGCTCCTTTCACCATCACGGTGGCCTGGCAACAAGAGGTTTCAACAAAACAAATAGCTGGAAATGTGGCAGTTTTTAAGGCAGTTTCTTCCTGGGGCTGGAGAGGGAGGAAGGGGAGATGCAGACAGGCCCTGCCGAAAGGTGTCCAGAGTCCCATCATGTGTTTCTGGGTTGGAACCCCAGAGACCTTGCACCACGGAGGACTTTACCTGAATCAGGTGGAAACAGCAGAGAACCCAGCGACCTTTTTTCTGTCATTTTCCCCCCTCTAGCTAAAGCCCTCACACCACCAGGAGCTGGGGAAGTCATGGGCATAGTGTGAAGTCCGGTGGGCTCAGACACTGGTAAACTTCTCCCTACTTCCCTCTTGAGCAGAGAAGAGTTTCCATCTTCATTTAAAAAGAAAAACCAACCAAACGAAAAAACAACAAACAAAAATCCACAAACCCCAAACCAATGCTCCCACCATGCATTTTTTTAATCTCCCCGCAAGTCTCACCTAGTGAAGTGCCCCGAGACAGCTCTTCCTTTCCCCAGATTAGCAGCTCCTTGTACCTCAAGCTGTCACTGCTCAAGAAACTACAAGCAACCTTCTCTTCAGCTACAACCGTGCAGCATGAAGAAAGAACATTTTTCCTCAGAAAACATCCCCCCAAACAAGCTTCTATTTGGTACCAAATGGTTAGGGGTTTTTCATTCCTGCAGGGAACCCTCGGTGGAGAGGAGATGCTTGTGGGAGGTAGCCAGGATCAGGGCTGCATCTCCCTTCCCCACTGCAAACCTCAGTTAGTCGTAATAAAAATCAGTGGGTTTTACAACCAAGGTGCCAGTACCAGCATTTAAAACAATGGTAACTCCGAAAGCTGCAGAACAGGCTTTAGTATCTCTTTGGTGGCATTCACATGGTGTACCTGCTTTCAGACTCATTCATTTTTATGTGCTCATGTTGAAAATATCCCTCCTCTGTTCTCAGGACTGAAGATACTCAGAAGCGGCCACAGGGACTTAGAGCTCAGGGAAACACATCGATGCAGAAGGCAAAAGAAGCTACTGTGTGGGGAACAACTCACCGAGACCCCAGACCCAGCAGGGATCTCCCGAAATCTCCACCCTGCCGGTAACAGCCACTGAGCAATCAACAAAACTTTCGACACAAGTCGGACAAGCCCACAGAACAACGTATGATGGAAGGCTTAAAGGAATGATTAACATCTCTTTTTGGTTATAGCATGTTCCAGTTTCAAGATAAGAGCAGAGAAAGAGGGCTGGAGATGACACTCTATCCCAGAGGGGAAACTAAGGCAGAGGAATTCATCCAGCTAAGGCATGAACTCATAAATCTGCAGGCAGGAACCCAGGAATTCTCAGTGATGTTTATTATTCTCTGAACACTTTCTAATGAATTCCCTCTTTACTACAAAGCCTGTCTGATCCAACTGTACATATTTACTTAGTATTCTCTCAAGTGGCTTACAGACTGGCTCAAAAAAAGTCTCATAGTGCTTTTTCAAGGAAAGTTGGATTCCCTGGTTGGATGCAATAGCAAATTTCTTTTCATTGCACTCCAGATGATCCTGATCCTGAAATGCACATCTACCAGACTTGCAGGTTTGTGGAGGGTCCATCCACCCAGCCAAACCATGATGCCGTTGAGGGGCTGTTTGGCAGAGTAAAACCCCAATGCACTGGGGCACAGACTGACAAACAGAAGGAAAAAAAAAAGTTTGCATAGCTTCAAAAGAAAAAAAGGCAACAGCAAAACACATGTTCTCAAACATGCTCTAGAGCGAGCATCTTGTCTCAAGTCAGCCGTGCTTCTTCCCTTCCAGTACATATTTAATTTTTCTCTTCATATAGCAGGGATGATTCTTTTACTCCCTCAAACACATCTGCTGAGCAGCAAATTAAAGAAGAAACTCAAACCTGAATACACAGATCAAGTTTGACAGAGGCACCTGGCTTACATGGACATCATTTTAACCTGCGAAGCCATAACTCACCTAGTACTTTATGCATTAAAATTAACTTTTGTCCTTACATCACTGCAACTTGTGAAGGTGTTTTGAGCTCCCTGGGCTGACAGAAAACTTCTTGCTGCAGGAAGACCCCTCAGGAGGTCCCAGCCCCTGTAAGACTGATCTGCTGTGGGATAACTGGAGTCATGGAGGAGCAGGGTGAGGGAAATGGGTGGTGGGAGACATCCTACAGTGCAGCACAGTGGCGGGTTGGGAGATGTGTGTAAGGGGATACTGTTAGGGACCAAGGATAATTACCATTAAAACATTAACAGGAACATAAACACAAAACCAAACAGTTTTAAATTGCCTTTCCCCCCTGCCGTTAAAATACCTTTTTGATATTTTATTTTTCTCCTAGATAACACTCTGCAGCAATTATGCTTGGAACAATTAAAATCAATAGTATTCTTGAGAACTTCCAAAATATTTTGGTACGATTCACAAAACCAGTTCATCCATCACATTAACAGCATTTGTGTTCCATTTCATTGCCAGTAGGACAAGACAGCCCAACATAACCCCAGCCACTCCTAACCAGCACCCACTGGGCTTATCTTCAGCAACTCCTAATAATAGAAATATATTTGGGGGGCTTTCACAGCTTTTAGGAAAGTCTGTACAAATGTCCAACACTGTTTTCCACATTTCAGTTCAATTACATTCCTGGAAAAGCAAGACCATGTGTTGTTCACCTTAGGATGAAGAAGAGAGGAAACCTCAACTATTTAAGAGACTCAAAAATGTGGATGACAATCGTCAGTGCCACATATGGTAGCAGGGGTTATTTCATTCAAGCCAAAACAACATGTTAGTAGCCTTTTTTTTTTTTCCCCCCGCAAGACTACTTAATGGATGAATCAAGGAGAGCAACCCTGAAGGGCAAACTTCTCTTAACCCTGCAAAAGGCATGTGAACTAAGTAGTACAACACTTCTGGGATGCATTCAGCACGTCCTGGCCTCAGGCCCAGGAACATAAATCTCTTCCTTACACTGGATTGAATTTGCTTCAGTCTTTCCATTGGATGTAGTCCAAAACCCTGTCCATCCCAACAGCAGCATCTCCACACCACTCCATCCACCCTTGCATGGTTCAGAAGTCCGGTCAGATACAACATCTTGATTGCACGGGAGGAAAGCCCAGACCTCAGAGCTCGTCATGCCCAGTTAGAAATCCATGAGGCGTTGCCACCATCAGTTCAGGGAACCCGGACTGTTCTCATGTGTTGGGACTTTTCAGAACATGTTTAGCAAGAAGGAAACCTCTTCAGCCCCATGGCACCATCAATTACACTCAACGGCATTGATGGTGGTGGGGAAAGATTTCTCAGGGGAAGAAGAGTCTGAACTCACATTCGTGCAGACAGGCTCATCATCCCCTTTTCTTGGGTTTCTTATTAGAAGAGAAAATATAAGCAAGACCCCAGAGGATCAAAAGACAAAGTGTCAGTGTCAGATGATTCATGACCGCCCAGTTCCTCTTCATTTCAAGAGTGACAAAGTAAAATAAATTAAATCCAGCTGACTAAAACAAGCCAACCTAATTCACGGGTGAACCAGGAGAATCAAAAGCGTATGACAGCATTAGCAGGAAAGCCTCCTTTTACATGCAAACAGCCCTCACTGTGTAAATGGCCAATTAATTTATGGGAGCCAGATGTCCCTGTTTACGGCCGTTGTTTACCTTAGCGTTCTGCCCTTTGATGGATTGATAGATGTCACCATTTTTCAGCAGTGGGGCCACTGCCTCCCAAGCAGAAAGCCCTTGCTATCCCAACCTTGGTAATTTTCCTTCTCCCTGAGCTACATTCTCCTATTTCCAGACTTGCTTTGAAACACGTTTCCCCCTTAACAAATGAAAGATGGTCCTCCTGCTTTTAACAAATTCCAAAATTCAAAAGCCAGACTCTCCCCATATCAAAATGGGCAGGGGTGCTGGTTCCTGGCATGCACACCATGGAGCTCCTCAATGCGAAATTAAACTCTAAGCAGGAAAAAAAAAAAGCTTTGCCCAAACATATTGTCTATTAATATTTATTGGCAAGAAAAAGGAAAAAAAGAAGAGAGGCACATCAGATATAGCCACATCACAGCATGAATAAGCAGAGCACAAATCTTTTTAAAGAAGATATGCCAAAGTTTTGCAGAATCGGAAACCTATTTTATATTTGCAATATGCTATAAAGTCAAATTTAAGTCTAAAGACAACTGGAAAATTAGAGGAGGCTGACGGTATAGATCAAACTATTCAAATCTGCTTATTTCACTATTTAAATTCATAGATAAGCAAAAGGCAGAATAAAAGCACCTTATACACAACAGTTTAATATGAAAAACAAATTTGCTTGTGAGAGAAGCTGCCACAATTTTTTTTTCCTTTTTCTTTTAGGAAAGATTGGGACAAGAGCATGGAGCATTGAAGCTCAGATGTACTCTAGTTTGCATGTTAGGTTGTTTGGGTTTTTTGGGGGGGGCGGGGGGCTTATTTCTTTATTTTAAATCTGGTTATTCTCTTCATTTCCCAATGTTACCTACAGTTGTGCTACAATCGATTTTGACCTCAGATTCCTTTGTAAATTGTCAAAACACCTACTTCGATGCAAGCAGCCAGGGAGTCTGTTTGGCACCTTCACATCATTTAACAAATAACTTCAGGACACTGAAGCTCTGGATCTGAAGCTCACCCCCTCCCCATTCCTACCCCAAAACTACTACAAAGTAATTTATGGTAATACATGTTATTCTATAGCAAAGGTAATCTCTTTTCAAAAGCCTGAGTAAGTCTGTAAGCAATTTATTCCATTGATTAGTTGGGGGTTTTTTTTCATTTTATTTTTCAGTGGTCTTTGTAAGAAAACAAAATTATTCGTGATGAAATCTTGAGGCTTTCAGCTCAGTTTTTGTTGAGATAAAGCTTCCGTTGCTTCTAATCTGCTTGTAATAAGAACTGATAAACTGAACAGAAACAAGAACCGAGCCTAATACTAATAAAGGAGAGCTCGATAACAAGACTTCCATTAATCTGAGCAATGTTTCCACTTAAGACGATGCAGCTGAGATAGGTCAGAGACATAAGCCTTAGTATAAGTTTATATACCTGCTCACTTAAGTAGCATTCATTTGGATTAATACAAACAGCCTATTTTCTCAAGATTGAAACCAGTTTTCTCATTTTTATGATTTAATTTCTCCCCCTTGCTACTGCTGTACGTGGTGTCCTGCAACATCCCAGTCAGTATGAAGCACCAACAGCTCAAAGAAGAAAAGCTACGCTCATTATTTCCCACAGTCTTGCAGGTTTAAAAGATCAATATTATATTATATTATATTTTCCTTTACAGATTTTCATCTGTTTCGTCTTCAGTTTGAAATGTTCTCAGCAGTGAACATCTGTTAGAAAATCTCTTGCAAAACCCCACTTAGTCTATGGCCCTTTAATCAAAGAAGGGTGAGGGTATTAAGAATTTAAAATAATATATCCAGGTTTAAAAACAAATACATATGTTTTCTATTTGAGAATGTGTGTTATTACTTTCACATTCTGACCTGTTAAGTACACATGCTCTACCACAAGTCTCTCCGGAATTTTGGCAAGGACCGGCATTTATTTAATAAAAGGCCCTATTAATCGTAGGACTATATCGTTGATACTTTGCATTTACACAGCACATTACGTTTTCAAAGCGCTCCAACATTAAGTAATTCAAACAGCCTGTATATTTGCATAGATGGATGCACACAATTGTAAAGGAAATTATGAAACGTGTTCGCATGTTTCTAGCTGAAAGAAGTTATAAAAACTAAATTCTTGAGTAAATTGAAGGTAGTTCACTATTCTTGGCACTACATTATGAAAGAAAGCCTCAAACCAAAGCAAAATTATTCCAGCATGTTTGATAAGGATTTGAGAGTGGGATTTATCTCACCTGCCTTGACTTGCCTTTGAGGTAGAGCTTTTAATTAGAGCTGGTCATCCACTACAGTCGAAGGAAAGGACTGGTTACAAGTCAATTCCTCTTAATGCCAACTTCACCCGCAGCTTTTAACTGGGTTTGTCTGGTGGACTCGGACCCAGACAACAGGTATGTTTCAGCATTCTACAGCACATGCATTTAGGCAGACTAATTCATCTCAGTGTCTATCTGTGTCTGGCTTGTTTAATTGGATAACATTAACTAGCAAGGCTAATGTAGCACACAAAAGGACCAAAGGCATTGTGTTGTTAACGAACACTGCTAGTAAAACCAAATTATTCCAAGCCCATCATTGACATATGGCTACTTATAAGCAAGTTTTTTTTCTTCCAATATTCACACAAGTTTTCAGGAGTCCGAAGACTCTTAAGTGTCTCCAGGTATCTTACACCAGTGGTTCTAACATTTGGAGGTTCTTCCTTTATTTTTGTATGATGACACGTGCATTCACAAACAGATGAGCAAAAGCAGTTCTTGTGTCACACAAGATCCAACCATTTGTCCAGCTACGTGATCCTTTATTAAGACCAGGAAATCTCACCTGCAACTGCCTGAACTTGAGGTATGGTGCCTTTTTACTCCACACAAGAAAGAAAGAAACCAAATTAACCTGCCAAAAAAGCTCCCATGTTACTTCACACCCAACTGGAGTTCTAGTTAAATGAACAAAAGAACCTTAACATTTGGTTGATTTGGGTTGCACAACTGCTGAAAAAATAGCTTAAACAGAACTCAGCCCATGGATGTGTTTCAGAAATAACGTCACCTTAATTCCAATCAGAAAACCACTATTGGATTAGTTTTAATGAAAATATAGGATCCAGTGAATACCCAAACCAACAATCTCAAAAGTTTGCTGCACAACTGTGCAAGGATTTCTCTGGGTTTTGGTGCTCACATGTCATCATAACAACCAGTCTGCCAAACCCACAAATCCAGTTTTCTCTATGATGGGTTAAGATCGCATGTCATGGGTATGAATGTGATTTAGACTAGAGGAGGGAAAGAAGCAGGAGAATGGAAATCACTGGGAATGAGACTTGTAACTGCACTGCATGAGAGATCACAGCCATGCCGGGGGAAGAAAGCATTACATGGTTCTCCTGTTGTCAGTTTTGCTGATGAACATGACAACATTAGTAAGAAGTTGAAATGTGGACATATGTGGGATGACCTGTCTCCTCATTATTAACCCGTGTCCAATGGCGGGGATCAGGAGGATGGTTTTCCCAGGCTGAGGATCATCTTTTCCACTGAGCACATTCTCAGCTCCTGTGATTTTCTTGTGAGGGGCTGTATTTGCAATCTTTCCTGGCTAAAAACCCAAACCATGCCAACCAAAATGCTCAAAAATACCTCTCCTTGCTCTTGGTGAGGTACTTGAAAACACGCAAGAATGACTATTTAACTGTTCCTTGCTGTTCCATAACTTTCATCATCCTTTTCATCCCCTTCTGCACACTTTGGAGGTCTTCTGTCTCCTTTTGGAGAAGGCAGAAGACACACATACTGTTTCAAGATGTAGGTGAAACCTAAATTTCTCTCATCTCTCCCAATAATTACTCCTCTCCCACATGCCTGAATATTTATCTGCACCACATTTTGTCTGTCATTTTATCGCCCAGCACTCAAGCAGCTGTTGGGAAATTACAACACGGACACACCACACATGTATCTTGTCGTTAGAAAACATCCCCCAAAACCTCACGTCGTGGAGCAAAACCCCAACCCAACCACACCCAAGTTCTTCACAACACATGTTCAGCTTTGACCTCAAGGAAAACTCCCTGGTGACCGTGTAACAGATGTGTCCCACAGGCTTGTCCTGCTTTTATAGAAACTGCTTGGTCAAACATCCTACCCATACCTTTCAAGCTACTATGACAGCTATATGTTAAAAAGTTTGAGGGAGACCGGTTAGGAAGAGACAAAGAAAGGATAAAGATTGATCAGAACCATGCATTTCAGAGAGATACTCTTTTAAAAAAGCACCAATAAAAGAGATTTACACTAGGGAGTACAGTTAAAAGTTTTCTCTACAAACAAAAGTTATCTCCTAGATGCATATACATTGTACTGATATGAATTTGTGTCTGGTTCTGGCCAGATCATTTCTGCATCTATCAAAAAATGTGCATTTACATATATTGAAAAAACTGAGAAAAATCCAACTGAAGAAAACAACAAATAACTAGTGGGCAATGATTTCACGACACGATAAACCAAGTTCATTGCACATTTCACTTTCTTCTAAGTCCACAACTGGATTACACCCAACCAATACATTCTCCAGGAAGTTTGAGTCTCTTTTCCCTTCTTATTTCCAAGAAAAGCACACTCATCTTTCACCCATACCACACAATTTCTCCACTTTACACTGCAGGATTACAGTGGTTTACACCAAATAGGGATCTTGAGTCTCCACTTTTCACAGTTTATCATAACAAAACCAAAAGCGGTTCGCTTTCTACACAAGC
The DNA here is from genome assembly GCA_013399365.1 of Pampusana beccarii. Lineage (NCBI taxonomy): Eukaryota > Metazoa > Chordata > Aves > Columbiformes > Columbidae > Pampusana > Pampusana beccarii. The sequence goes on along the minus strand of VWYH01008933.1, from coordinate 158,156 downwards.
CCACAGTCCTCATCTCTCAATGTGAACGTGAAAAGTGCATTTCAGAGCAATGATACTCCTGCTACAAAAAACAGGTGAACATATGCAGAAGACTTTAAACCATATTGTTGAATCATGTTCTCAATTTGAAACTGAGTCCTAAGAAAATACACATCTCAAAGTGTTTCTATTTTTTTTTTTTCTGCCTCCTTTTAAAAACCAATTTTCTTAAGCTCCATAGCTTTCAGATAACTAACAGTACTCTGTTGTCCTGGCAATATTCATCATGTAGACACAGGTCTGAAAGCTCCCCCACAACCCCATCCCAGTGTGTTACTTTGATACTGCCACAAAGAGCACAGCTTCAAGGCAGAGACTGTCAGACAGAGGGTTTACAATACTATTTGACCCCAAGTCACATCATCATCATTTTTGCTTTTATGGAGACATGTTAGGATGTTAGTGTATATCAAAACCTCCCCAATTACTGTGGTTTCCCTTGGGATAATAATCAGGAAAATATATGAGTCCATGAAAAGTAAATGGTGAACACTATGCAAGGGGGGAAAAAAAANNNNATTAAAATAAATTAAAAAAAAAAAAAAAAAGGGAAAAGCACTAATATCCTTGCCTTTATTTGTGTACATAAGAGACTCCCTCCTGGACCAGAGCCTGGTAAAATTCCATGTTTACACTGCTTATGAAATTCAAGTATAGAGAGAACATGTGACAGTACAGATTCCTTTAAAGATTTTATTGCCTTGAGTTCAGGTCTGGTAGAATTATGAAGATCTTCCCAAGCAAAAGCAATAAAGGCTTTACAGCATCCTGGACAGCCAGCATGTTTGTTTTAATCTTCTTTCTTGTCTTGTTCTTCTGGCTCTACCCCTTTGAAGTCCACTGCAGAATAGAAATTTTTTGGTGTTTGACGGTACTAGTCAAGACTTCTGCTGTACATTGCTAACAAAATCCATTAACCCTTTTAGAAAAGGGGACTGTGTACAAACCTAAGACTAACTATTAGAGTAGAGTCATCCATGCCTCTGTCTTGTCTGCAGGGGAAAATAGCTATTACTGACAACTTGCACCAAAACAAAATTCATTTGGACCACAGAAAGGAAATCTGCCAATACAGCTGCAGGAGCAGAATTATCCCACTTTTGCAGCACCAGCCACTTCTCCTGCACAAACAAGCACAGCCATCAAAGAAGATGAACAGCTGAACATTGTTTCACCCTATACAAAACATACAACACAGGAGATTTAGAGCCCCCAAATAATACGTGACCACCTGTTCCTTGGGGAGACCCATCCCACATGGCACTCATACCAGTGCGCTCACATGGGGGATACTATTTCATTACCATGCGTAGCAGCGATAAATCAAAGTGAGAGCCTTTTAGTTAGTGTTGTTAGCACCGAGCACTGCATTTACATCTGCAAACCACAGAAAAAGTTGCAGTTCTAGCAGAACAAAATTCCCTTGCATGTTCAAAAACACCCCAAAAACCCCAAACCTAACAAAAAAACCCACATCAACAAAAAAACCCCAAACCAAAACAACAACAAAACATGAACACCCCAAAACAACAAAGAACCCCACAAGTAACATAACCTAATGAGCAAGCATCAAGGCCAGAGCTTGAATTCCTCCTCTTGCTTTTGATCTGCTGCTTGTGTTTGAAGACCCCCCAGGTTACGAAGCTGTCACATCAAGGGGCTGCAGAAGGGCAGCTGCAAACCTTGTGCTGCCTGTCAAACCCAGCCCAGAGTCCAAGAGCCCATGACATGGACTTTGCTTATTTTTATTGCAACATTCAATATTTTTCTCCTATTTTTATTCTCCCAACTCCTTCTCTACATGCACGTGTAACTGACCCTTCCATTAACTCTTCACTACCCTGGCAGACTACTGCTGAGACCACGAACCACACAGATCATATTGCAAATAATTAAAATATCTTCTAAAGAAGAGTCCTGACTGCACGTTTCATTCTTAAAAAGTCATTCTGATGTTCAGCACTGGAAGATCAGTTGATGACAAGGAAGTATCACCAGACTCGGAGAAGACAAACCATTTCTTCTCTGACCCTTTGGGAACGACTGCTCAGTCCTCAGGTACGATTGTCCTCAGGACAGAGCAGCTTCAAGCAACAGGGACCATCTGCAGATCTGTCCTGGCACCACCAAGCAATGACAGCCATCACACAGCATTTCTCTCCAGCTAAACACCTGGCTCCACGTTAGCCGTCCTCAAAACCCAGCCACAAAGAGAAAAGTATAGATCTGCTTTGGTGGTTTTTTCAGCATGATACAAGGTTTTCAGAGAAGAAAAGCAATGCAATGGCTTTGGGAAGTGAGCATGTAAGTGCTATCCATAAAGGAAATTCATTTCTCTCTCTTTGGAAAATAAAGAGCTTATAATCCTGCCAGGCACATTTTACCCTTATTAGCAGCACTTGTATTTTTTGGCATTACTTTGCTATCCCACCCCATTCATGCACGAGAACCATGCCAAGTACTGCACAAAGAGTGCAGAGGCAAGCCCTTGCCCAAAAAGCCTTCAATTCATAAGGTAAGAGCCCAACCAAACCAAGACAGGAGCACAAAACCCCCTAATGACCAATGTAGTACCAATGTCCTAGCAGCCAAGCCTTTTTCTTTTATTTTTTTAAAATCTTGATAGCTACAGAGGTATGAGTGGGAACGAGGATGGGAATGATGAGATAGCTTTGCAGATGCCTACATGCAGTTCCCCTCAAGCATGAAGGTGCTTGTTCAAAAAATGTGAGAATTGAGCAATAGAAGAGCTGGCACCAGCTCTGTGTTACTTTTGATAAAGATCATTTGTTTTTCTCCAAATTTCAACACTGAGGTAACGCAGAATACGTGTTTGCACTGTGAGGTGATTCTACAACTCTTGTCTGAAAACTGAGCATATATTTCTAAATACCAACAGAAATAAACTTCCACAAAGTGCTAACCAAAGGTTGTAACCTAAAGGATTCAGTACAAGGCCACAGAACATATTTTCAGGAATACTGGAGAAATATCAGGAATTCTTAACCCCCCCTTTGGAAGTTCATAATTAAAGAATAAAAATCCCATATAATTACAGTTGTATCTATATAAACTTAGAAGGTTGAAAAGTTGCATCCCATTAAGGCAGACATACATCTTAATTTTCCAAAAGGTCAAAGGGATTTAGTCTACTTATTATTTGGAAAGTCTTCCTCTAAGATAAAGGAACAATTTGACAGAATAGCCAAAACTGTTCTTATTAATTCTTAAACTAATGGTTTACAAATGTCTGTTTATTAGCAATGACCCAAAAATGCACATTAGACATATGCAGCTTTTTGGTTTTTATAAAGGGCACACAATACACAAAAATCATAACAGGAGCAAAGAGAAAGGAACAAACTTTTTGCAAAATGAAGGATCCTGAAAGGTTTCAGGCAAAAAATATGTGGAATTAATTTCAGTAATTCAAGCCAGGAGAGAGACCAGCACAGCAGATATCCAACCTATTATTCATAAAGGAGTACTAAGAAAAATTCTAATTAAAAAGCCCAAGAATTTACTTTTCTGTTATTTGAACTCACGGGGAGACAATGCAAAAAAGGAAATCTTACTTTCCACATGCTTTTTCTGGTAGTTCACTGGAGTTCTCACAAGATCATCAAGCATATGTTAACAAAGCTTCATTATCACTTTGGGGGAAAACATCCTCGTAAGGTAAAACACGTGAGGTTTCAATCTGTCAGCACGCACAGGGCCAGTGGCACCCACCACGCACCACGGCTTGGGAGCAGGGGTGCAAAAATAAACAATTACAAGTTGCAATTATTTCTACTTTAAAAAGCAAACACCCTGAACACCATTCCTCAGAGCATTTTTTTAAAAAACAACTTTACGCTGCCAGGTAAGGATGGCTGAGCAGCCCCAGGTACCTCCTGGGAACAAAACAGCTGCAGAACATCAGCAAGGTCATCTCTGGCCATGCCAGAAGCTCCACAGTCCATCCTTAAACAGAACACATACAGATGCCAAATAGCTAAGAAACTGCTGGCCATCTACACCGGCGTGCACATGTAACATGGGAAGGCTCTCTTGCTAACCCAGAAGGGGTTGGGTATGCACGGAGGGGACAAACGACCAGAGAACACGGCTGCAAACGAAGCAGACGAGGATGCAGATAGAATCAGAGAATCATTTGGTTGGCAAAGACTCAAGATCAAGTCCAACTGTTAACCTAACACTGTCACCACTAAACCATGTCCATAAGAACCTCATCTACGTGCCTTTTAAACACCTCCAGGGATGGTGAGTCAATCACTTCCCTGGGCAGCCTGTTCCAATGCCTGACAAATGGACAGACAGACAGACCTGTTGGATGGGGATGGCCAGGAGCAGGGGGCTGCTAAACACAACCATTCCTGTTCTTCGATTCCATGTTCCCAATCTTGCACACCCAGTTCTGCCCACAGGCACAGCCTTCCCCATTTCCTTTGCCCACAACCCCATTTAACTGGTTTTTACTTGGACAGGACATCGCAAAATGCACAGCACAGTATCTAAATAAGGCTTAGCTTAAACTAAGGCTCAGCCTGAGGAAAATCTCTTCCATTTCCCTCAGATATGCCCTGATGAACTGGGAATCCTTAGAGAAGGTGCTCAGAAGATCTCTGTAGTGATGCTACGAGCTGTGTTGCTCAACTCTGGAAAATTTATATGGAAACGTTTGGAGAAGTGTTTAAAAATATCCTCTTCTACACTTGGATACCACTAGGGAACTACAAGAGAACACTTCTAGCTTGAGACTCAAGTTCTAGATAGCATCTTGCGATTTTAGATAATATCTGATCAGCAAACTAATTAAGACAGCAACAACAGCACAACTACAAAGGTAATCCCTACAGACTTTTAACAAGCAACACATTGCATTCCCCGCAGCATCCATACTGCACTCCAACTACAGCTTCCAGTTCAACACAAGCTTGTATTTCCCTTTTGGAAGGGCTGCAGGTTTGGTTTTTGTGTTTGCTTTGAACAAAACCAAACTGGAAACCCTTCTAAGTACATCCAAAGCCTGTAGAGTCACCATGCGCTTTCAGCAGGCTGGTCCTTCATCCTCCCCAGGCACCCCTGACCTCTCAGCCCCTTCATTTCCTGCCCTGACTTCAGAGATAGCCAGCTTGAGAAAGCAGCAGGACAGGGGAAAAAAAACTAAATAAGATTCCCAAAGCTCTGCGTCCCTCTTCATGCTCCCCAGGAACCCCCAGTGTGTAGCGCAGGCTCCCTGGGAAGCAGCTTTATAGGAGAAGAAAAGGAAAAAAATGACTGAGGGACTTTGAGCTGGCGTCTGTTCTTGCACAAAACTAAATGTGGAAACAACAAAACCCCAGAGGCAGCATTGGCTGAGGGATGGCAGAGAACGACCAGCTCACTTTCCTCAAAGGAAAACCACACACTAACCAAGGAGGTGCAGTGCTCTGTAAAGCCCTTGTCCCACTCCCTCTCCCCTTCAAAAAGGGTATGGAACGGCTACGCAAACTTTTTTTTCCCCTCTTCTGTTCATTAGGAGACGACTCAAATACCTTCTGTTCCAGCTAATGTACCAGTGCAAATGAAAATCCCATAAACACAAGAGCCAGTTTTACAGAACAGGACTCCCGCACGCAGGGAAAGGCAGAAGCACGCTACAGTTAAGAAAATAAACCACACTTTTCTATTATATCTGGTATTTGCGGTGCTACAAGGCACCCCAGCTAGCTTGCCCCCAGTTCTTTAAATACTGTAGAAGTGCACGATAAAGTTATTTTATGTTTTTCCAGAAGCACAAAGCACATGGGGTAAGTCATCCCATGTTCTTGTCCCATCCAACGCCACACCACCACTGACACCTGCTCAGTATTAGCAGCACCAGGGGACCAACTCAAAGGTGTCACCACTAGCAAGAAGCTGTGCGGTCCACTCAAACACTAACAGTGTTTTAGTTTTTATCAGCAACAGAAATCACTATTTTTTTTTCTCCGAACTGATGCTCAAATGGGCATTTCCCCTCCCAAACCAGCAATTTCTGGAAGCTGGGTATTGCATAGAAATCCTACTGTCCATCAGAGAAGATTCCCGTCCCCACAGCCAGAAAACAAAGCTGGGAAAAGCTGCTGCTGAACAATGGAGTAAAATGGCTGGGGCAACAAGATTAAGCTGAACGATTCCCTTTGGGTGCTGGACCCTTAACACCCGATTTAACATACACACCCTAAACCATCAGCCTCCTCCAGATCGAGACGGACATTCACCACTAAGAGTGGTGCTCCTTTGCAGGGGAGCATTTACGTACACTGCACAGATCAAACCATATTTTTAATGTAGGCCACACCAAAATTATAACACAGAATTTTCCATCTTTTAATGCAAAACACAGGCAAGGACAGGAAATGCCATACAACCTCTAAACTCACCCTAGATTGGGAAGAGACAGGAATCTGACTCGAAGGCAAAAGGAAACAACAATTTTTACCATTCCTGGCACAAAGATTAAAACCTGAAGAACCGCATGTGCTGTTTCCCTGTCCGGCTGCCCCAAGCCCCCACATGGAGGGGTGGCTTGTCCGACGCCTGGAGAGCCTTCAAAGGAGGGCAGAGCCCGAGGAGGACATGCTGGTGACCGCAGGGCTGCACCCTGCGCTGAGGAGTGGAGGGATGGCTTCCTCCAGCACGATGGAGAGCAACAAGAGCCACGATACCGAAAGGGACCACGATGGAGAAGCAAAGAGCCCTAGGGGAGAACCGCATGGCACTAACCGCATGGACAGCGCCACCTTTGGGGACACGGAGCCTTTTCCAGCTGCAGAGACAGACCCCCGACACCACTGCAGCGTCCCAACCCAGTCCAGAGACACATCAGCAGACACACAGGTGCATCAAGGCTTCTTTGCCACTGTTTTATCCTAGATGAGACATTTCTTTAATTTAAAGCTTATAAATTCCCTTTGTCACAGACCAGAATTGCACAGTTTGAGAAGAAAAAAGAAATGGGTTTTGTTCAGTGAGCAAAACAAACGTAAAGCTCCAACCTGCTTACAGTTCTAGTCTTAAAAAAAAAATTAAAATAAAAAATCCTTAACTTCTGGCATTAACATTTAAGGTTTTGGTTGTTTGTTTTGTAATGAAGTGTTAATTATTTGAATTGCTAAGTTCTGGGCATTACACAAGCCCCACGCTGCTGACCAACTACTCTGTAGGTTGTAGTCAGCTTAATAAGCAGCAATCAGCCAAGAAACATTGCCTCACTGATGCTGATGACATGAAGAGAGGCACTTCCAGTTGTGACACTCCGTGGGACTTCACCTTGTCTAAGCCTTCCCAAATTAACTGCTTGTTTTTACTCTGTCATGGATTTTGTGATTAGCTCTTTAGGACAACAAGGGTCAGCAAGGACAAGTTTGTGAATCCACCAGAGCTGATAATGCTGAGTGAGATCTTCACCTTGTGTGTGGCTTGTCTGAGTTTTACTCAGTTCACTGCCACATGCAGCAAATAATCTGACACAGCCGGAGAAATTCATGCCATCCCACTGCTGTAAAGAGACTTTTTAAGAAATCCTCTTGTAAACACAAGTGCTGTGCAGAATCATTACTCGCTGTGCTTTGAGAACACCACAGTTCACCCTCTTTGTGTGACTTCAAGCCTAGGCTACGAAAGAGGTCAGATCATCAGTGGTGAACCAAACACAACTTGTTTCTTCCAAAGTCCAAAACACTGTTTCTTCTCAGACCAGAGCTGAGCAGTTATGAAGAAAAAACCAACACCATGGGTCTGCCTGGCACTCCTGCTCTGGGAATGTCTGTGGGCACCAAACACAATCCTTCCAAATTGCACTGCAATTAAAAGCAAACATAACAAGGAAGAAAACCCCAGCCTGGCAACCCCATCGGTGCTTGGGGCCACTTCGCTCAGACACGGCCCCACCAGTAACGAGACCTGATGAGCTTGATGCTCTAGCACAATGAACTGCCCAGCTCACGTCACCACCGTTCCCATTGAGGGACGATCTCTCCAAATTCAAAACGGTGACTTGCATCTTGGGTCATTCTTTCTAGAGCAACACTCTCTTTCCGATGACAGCAAGTGCACGAAGAAGTTGCTTGTGTCTTTAATATTTTCCTCTTGTTGCAATACTAGACACTCAAGATTTTAGCGTTTTTTAAAAATTCGACCACTTTTCATGCCAACATGCCAATGCCTGAAACAAAAGTCAGCAGAAACCTAAACAAGAGACTGAAACACAGGCTTGCTGTAAGCCAGAGAGACCAAGAAAAACATCTAAAGACCACTGTAGTGAAGATTTATTTAGAAGAAAAGAAAAATCATTAGCAGTTCCTTACAAAAGGTTCAGAGAACTTTACACAAAAGAAAACCTCAACCTAAAGTCAGCTCCTAATGAGAGAAATTCCTATAAAGAAGAGTTCTTTGTGCAAAGAGCAAAGAAAGATTCCTGTGTCACTAAACCTCTTTCTCCAGCTTTTCACCAGTCAGAAAACACCTCATTAACAGTTAATGTCTCCATAATGGCTGTATTTTACCACCACCTGATTTTTTTAAGTTTACCCAGCCTTGTCAGTAGAAATCGCAGCTTTGACCACAGCACTGACTATGCAACCTGTCTGTCAATATTCCCACCTTTCAAATACAGTTCAGGACCATTTATGCCCCCCCCTGCCCTCAATTAACAGCCACTTATGTCCCACTTAAGGCTGAAGTTTATAATTTATGATCAGATATGTTTCAAACCCCTATAAAACATCTTATATTTAAAAACCAGCAGGTAACACAGATGTAGTTTATCTGTCAATAAACAAGTAATACAGCCTTTCCCCTTTGAACTGCTCTTATTTCTCCAAGGGTAGATTCAGCTTTCACCAAAGAACATGAAGTTTGTTGATTTTATGTTCGTCCATCTCATTTTAAATCTTCCCCCCCTTGCCACGTTCCTCTCCCATAGGCACCACAAGATTCACCAGCAGTGACAGGTTGTTATGTCACTGTAGTTTCTCACTTTGCACTCATGAAATTCAAACGCAGACAAATTCAAACTGCTGACACAAGCTGGGACACTTCCACACTCCCTCAGTTCAGTGTGAGCTGCTTCTCCAACATCTCCTCTCAATAAAAATGCTTTTTGGGATAGAGGACTAAATAGATAACTGAAGAAACTGAGAAAATTTAAACCCACGTGCCTCTGGCACAGACTAAACCAAAAGGAATGGAACTAAGAGATGCTTTCAGGCATGTTTTGTTCCTGGCCAAACTTTCACAGTTATTTGGGTCCGTACAGGACACCCACATAGGAGAGGGATGGATTAAGCAAAGCTTCAACACCAACACTTACTCTCAATCTTTCCCAAAAGGCCAGGCATATATTGCTCTGTTCAGTGCCCAAATACACATGAAAAATGGCAAAGCAGCTTCTGTGCAGCCACGCAAGGAAGAAGCCTGTTCACATTAGCTCTCACGCTCAATCCACCAGGCTCCAGCGGTCTGAGTTTGCCAGATAAGCTCCAAGCAAGAATGTGAAGCCTGGGTGCTGCTCCAAACCCAAACCTGAAATCTCCACTGCTGCCCATTGCTGTTTGGTGAGCACAGTCCATGATGGATGACTTGCTACCGCTTGGAGCCTTACAGAGGAGATTAGATACCCTCTCTAAAACGAGAGGTTTTAATCTGGTTTCTGGAAGAAATCCTGCAGTGGTGGGTATCAAACACAAACTTAACAACCCTAATAATTCTCTCTGGTCTTAAAAAAAACTTAATCTGTAATTGAGGGGTGTCAGGCATCTGTTATCCAGAGCTGAGATTACAACTCTGTTGCTCCTACACAATCACATAAACCTACATAAAATCTCGCAAGACTTATCTCAAAGGAAAAAAAAAAGAGAGGATTAATATTAAATGTTTAATAACCAGCAACTTGCTGATCAACAGATGGCCACCGCAAAGTACAGTGAATCCAGAGCTCTTTTCTTGCAAAATCCAAGCCTTGGTCAAGCATCCATCACACATCTGCATCGTGCACCCAAGCGCCACAGGGACCGACAGCTCGAGCCTTGAGCACCCACAGCACGGGCAGGGACTTCTTGCACTCACCTCTACCTCCACACAACTCATGGCAACACACACCCCCCCCACAACATCCCAAGGACACATTAGTCTTTATTTGAAAATGACACCACGTTTTCAGAGATGAGATATTATTCCCCACTATCCTTTCTCAAAACAGGAGCTGTGCAAGATTGCAGCTCACGCTAGCTTTATTTAGTGACTTATGCCAGATAAAGACAGATAAAAAAAATCAAGTATACACATTACTCCTTGGACTGATATTTCCCTAAAGTCACCACTACACCAAGAGAAATGGTGCATCTGGCTCACAAAGTTTCTCTCAGAGCCAACCAAACTCTGCAAAGCCTGAATCATGTTGCAGAACCTCTCTTCTTAACTGGTTAAAGATCTCCCAATTTGTGGGCTAAATCTGCTCATTCAAACAGTCATTTGAAATGAAACATTTAACTGCAGATTGACACTTCGCAAACTGCTGCCATAACAGTGTTGTAAACTGGATGTCAACACAAAATAAAAGCTTCGCCTTGAGTTAACGTTTCATTAAGACTGAGCACTTAAACATATTTTAATTAAAAGAGCCAATGCTTTTCATTATGTGCATTTCCAAATTACCACTCCCCCCCCCCAATAAGTTACCGTTTTTTGTAGGTCTGTGTCATCTGAAATTTACAAATACCATCTATATTCTGATAACTCTGTTTCGTAGAGGGATGTGGCATGGGACATTTGGTGTCTCCACCCCTACACCAGTACAAAAAGCCATTTATTTTCCCAAACCATTTTTTCCATGCAATCACATCCACAGCCAGCCCAGGTCCAACAACCTTGACCTGTTATCAGAATCAGGTGCAACACATTCCATCCTCACATCATGGGGAGGCACTGGGCAGCAGATGAACTGAGTCACACCATCCTCAACACCTACTGAATAGGAAAAAGGCTTCAACATGCTGAAACCCACTTGCCCTGTTACTTCAGCGTAACTCAGATTTTGAACTAAGTGCAACCTTGTTACTGAAGGTTTAATTATGTTAGTGCCTTTACAGCTGTAGCTAGTGTATTAATCTATCTAAATTTAAAAGGCTTAACGCTACATGGAGGAGGAAAAAAGGCAGAAGACCACATCAAAGGGTCCACAGGGGCTTCGTTTCACATTCGTTACCAGGATGGCTAATGCCAAGCATGCAAACAGCACCAAAGAAATTCACTGCAGAGATAAGGGGCTGCACAAGGTGTTGGCAGCACCAACACTGCTGCCATTCCCCTATTTTGGGGGGAATTCCCTCTTTCACAGCAGGCAATGGAAATTTTGGGGCTCAGCAGCGGGACCAGAGGAGACAAATCTGCTGGGAGCACCCAGTGGGGCAGGATACAGGCACCAGCAACTACATCCCTCTATTCACCAAGGTGTTGAAGTAGCTTAAAAACACTCCCCAGGGCTTCCCACTTATCCTGATAAGCATGGATAGTGTGGTTTGCAAATGTGCAAAGGGCCTGAAACCCCCACCGAGTTCAACCAAACTCTGAGCTTCAGAACCTTTAGGACAGGAATAAAAGCCACTAAGACATTATGTATTTTAAAGCAGCCCTTACATCTATCATGCGCATTACATTCAGACCAAACCCTGTCCTCCAATGTGCACAATCATCTCTTCTAGAGAACATGAGCTTTTATGAACAGTCAGTCTTTTAAAAATGGGCCTTTGATCTCGTTCCCAGTTATTTATTGAGATTCACCCCAGAGAGCAATAAAATGTATGAACTAGTGGGAGAAAGCAGATTTTACATTTTACCAAATTTAACAGAGAAAAGCAAGCCATATACATTTTAAATATGACAATTTGTGCCAGCTCCATTAAAATAGAACGATATATTTTTGAGCAGAAAAAGTCCAAAGCATTTCTAGCCGGTTGGGATATCTCTGCATACATCACAGCCCTGCTGCTCTTCTCCATCCACCTCCAACCCACAGCAATATTACATGCAAAGGGAAAGCATAGAGATATATTATACATAAGCCCAAGTCGCTTAACAAAAATCTGCTCCAACAACTCAACTACACATGCACTGCTTTTGCAAGACCAGAGACCCAAGCAGAGTATTACCTCTTCATTTACATTCAGCCCTAATCTAACATGTCATGCAAATGGCACAGGAGAGAAAACGAAACCAAAAAACCTCGTAGCCCCTTTCTTACCCCTGAACTACCAGACCATCTGCAGTTTCAAAGAAATTCTACCAAGCGCAGCTCAACATCTGCAGCCCATTAAGATCTAATTTGAAACAATTGCTATTCGCTATCTCTCTTGTTTTTCCTGGGTAGAGCAGCTTTGATGTCTCCCAGTTGACAAAAATACATAAGAAATTGGCATTAAAAAATATCAACTGGAAGGTAGGAATTCGTTCACATGAACAACAGGTATCAGTGTTCAGCAAACAGAAACCAGAGCCCCGAGTGCTCACGCCTCCCCCAGACACAACTACTGTACGGGGCAGGCAGCTGCTGCTTTACTTCTTCATAACTACCATGTTATGAGTAACCTCAGCTCACTCAAAGGCCACAACTTCTTCCAGCCTGGAACTGGGAAAAGAGCATACCCAGTTATCCCTGGGACGGCATTATCATAATTCATTTTGCAAAACATTGACGGTTGCAAATTTGACTTAAGCAAGGAATGGCAAACCAAAATATGAGCCCAGGTGATTAATTCCTTGCAGATATAACCGTCATTTTTTCTTTTAATTCCTCATACCTCAACTCTGACTTTGGATCTCTAAAGAGGACCCGCCATCTTTTCTGAATACACATTTTGCATAAGTTGCTCATTGATATTAAAAAGGAAGGGCAATTAAATCAAAATGAATTAATTTCAAGTAGGATACAGTAAATGCCTGATATTTTAATCAACAGGGCATAGCTTTTCACTTCTTTAAGCTACAAGAGAATATGAACATGTTATGAAAAACCATCCATCAGCTTCCTAATAATCCATGTAGTTGAGAAGCTGACATTCTCCCCATGTGTTTAATCCTACTATGTGATTCATGCACTTATTTTTATCCTTACAATGAAATTATTATTACTGGAAAACTTCTCTTTGCTAAGTCAGTCTCCGTAGGTGCCACACATGAGTTGAAAGCTTATGAAGTCAAAGAGAGCCTTTGGATTTCCAGCTAAGTCAGCTGGTGACCAAATGGCACATGTACTCTTTAAATGCAGATTTCATAAAACAAAGCAGTTGCTTGCCTCTGCAAAACTTTACCCAAGCACCAGCTTCCTTAGATAAGCCAGAGGTGGCTGAAAATATACTTAGCATATGGGAATTCTCCGGTTTGTTTTTCACTGGAATATGAATGACTGATCCTTACACAAAAGCTCCAAGGCTTCGATGACCCAAAAAAGAGCTGCAAGGAAGCACCAGCCCCCTCCGTGCAGTGGCACCACAGCTCCTGTCCAAGGGACACAACCCAGTTTGTGTTCAGCTCTGGTCATCTCATCCAGCAGTCCCACCTGCCTGCCAGTGCCGTCACTTCCCCACGTTTCACATTGGAAAATCGTTGTGGATGAAGGGCTGGATGGACAAACACTAACACCCAGCTGGGGAGACCCATGCCCCGCAGCACCGTGACTCTCGGTGACTACAGCAGAGCCGCCCTCCCCTGCACCCGTGGGAAGGCTGGAGGTCCACCAAGCCATAGCACAGCCCAGTAGCCAAGCGCTTGGATTTGGCAGAATTGGGAGGAACCACCCATCTCATCCCTGCTGCTCCCCACTCCAAAAGTACTATTTACACCCCGACTCCCCCAGCACCAAAAAAGGAAATTATTCTCTTGTTTTGCAGGCAATTCAGTAAGGACAAAAGAAGGCACTTTCCTAGCAGGACAGGGAAGTGACAAGGGGGTTCCCAGCACAGGGGTCCCCCAGAAAGGTCTTTGTGCAGAAGCTCCTATAGCCTCAATACACACAACATCCTTCATGAGCAGTAGAGATGGGGGAAGCGGGATGTGTCCTGTGCTTGCCCTAGCTGGGTTTGGCAGAGACCCAACAATTTAAAGAGCAGAGGAAAAGCAATTTAATGAGATAAGCTTTACAAGTAAGTGGAAGATCTTCCACCAAATCGACAGGCAGAGGACCAGGTCACAAGCAGATGTGACTTGCCAGTATTTTTCTAGCATCCCATCACCCTCACTGTGCACATATGCCGGTTTCCCAGAATTTCAGGCTAATGTACACAAACTTGAGGAGAAAAAACCCCAGTAACAGCACTTTGGATTAAACCCATCCCAATCAGATTAATCAAGTTTTAAGATGTACGTTGTGCTGGCAAACATGTTTTCCCAAGTCGTAGGTTATAAATATTTACAATTTCCACCGTACAAAAACGCGAACAAAAAAACCCCATGTACAGCTCATCAGGAACGGCTCCGAGTGCCAGGCACAAGATCTCAGACTCGCAGTAGTTTCAGTTTTTCCTCCCCATGGAAGTTTCAACACATTGTTTAGCCTACTGCTGCTGTTGCAGGAGGGTTTAATCCAGCACTGCCCCTGGAAGAGCCTCTGCCGCTCACTCCCGAGTCCAGCCTCGTCCAACACTGTGCTGGCCCGTTGCCGGTGTGACTGCAGGGTGAACCAGAATAGAGACAGAATAGAGATTACTGGTGAAAAAAAAAAGAGAACAAGGTTGGGTTGAATCCCTACAAGTTTATGGCAACAAAGCAGAGGAGATAGTAGAGGGACAAGAACCAGTACAGAGTGGAAGAAGCTCTTTTGGTGGCAACAGGAGTAGATTTGGTTCACATTGCCTGGGAAAATGTGTGTTACAGAGAGATCTCATGTTGTGTCTAAACGGATCCAAGAGCAGGACTTCCCCAAGAGCTCCCTTATCTCCCTGCCACAGTACCCGGGCAGGAATTGATGCAAAGATCACCTCAACACCGAGCACAGAGGGATGCTGCACCCTGTGGCGGCAGCTCAGTGTTCATCAATTTGCTGCAGTGTGAATCCAGACTGGAGCCTCTCTTGCACTCATGGCCTTGGCGCCGTCACACACAGCACTGTACATATGTGAATGCACATATACAGATGTAAACACATCCGCAGGAAAATAAATATGCAAAGCTTGAATCTGGCAGATGCCTCAGAATTGGTCTCCTTGGAAGATTTCTTTCACACTAACATCCGAGCAGGATGCTCCACCTTATCTTTCCTCCCCATAAAGGCATGAAACATGCAGAGATCTGGGAGAAGCTTCCATGTTTCCTTTAAAATAAAGCATTTCTGAACTGGAGCCAAAACCAGGACAGATGCCCCATAAACAGCCGTGTGCTGCCAGGGTGCGCCCACCCGAAGTCATGGAGCCAACATTTGCTTGGGCATCTGGTACGTTCCCAGCTTGAACAAGCACTAACACTAACAGTAGATGCTCTACCTACCTCAAAGTGCCATGGTGAAAAGGACTACAAAGTTTATCAACGAGAGCTGCAAGCTTCCAGGAAAGCTTAAGTGTTTCATGTGGTATTTCAGAGCAGGGACATTTTCAGTTCACAAAAATAAAGCTGACAAATGACTGGACAGACTTCTGAAATCCCCCTGTAAACTAAATGAGGCAACTCAGAAGTATCTTGTAATTAAAAGCACCAGCAAACCAAGTCTCACGCATGGCTGTAAAAAAGCCCGAAGAACCAGCAGCTGCCAAGGAAAAGACAATAAATAGTAAACACCCACATGGACACCCTAAGTCCTCCCTTGCTCAATTACTTAGCATCTGCTCATCTTTTCTCCAGCCCTTTTAGGAAATATATTCAAGGGCAAAAATGGATCATTTTAGGACTACTGTTACTTGAAGGTATTTTTCCAATCACTGAATGCACAAGGGAGAGTTTTTCCAACCACATTTTGCTCTCCTATGGCATGGGAACTGCAAACTCTTCTCCCCCATGCTTCTCTGCTGCTCAGGGCATCAAGCGACAGCGAAGACCAAGAACACCTGCAAAAGGGGTGGCAACACCTTGGGCTGACTCAGCTGCTCTCCATGGCAAAGCATAAGGAAAAGGGTAAGTCCGTGCCCTCCTTTTTGAGCTGCACCCAGCCGTCACATCAGCCTGCATAAACGTGAAACCATATCCCTAGCATGGGTGGTAGGTGCTCACGGAAGCCCAGAGGGAGTTTAAAATGCAAACTCCATTCCAAACGGGGATATTTACTCTTTTTATTAAAATATTTAAAAGTTCTGCAGTTATTTCAATAATACTTCTCATTTCTTTCATAGAAAGTGGAAGTGAGGCACTGTGACAGCTTCCCCTGCAAGACAGGTAGCCCCACGCTTGTCCCAGTCCGCTGACAGAGTGCCGTGTCTCATTTCCAAATTCACTATCTTCAATGGTTCCAATTATCATATTTTAAACAATAGCTGAGCCACCGTGCACGATGCTATCGTCAGGAATCTATTAAATACAAAAGGAGCTTCCACACAGAGACGAGGCAGCACAAAGCCAAGTTTTTATCAGGAATGTGTTTCCAAGGTCCTGGAAATACAGATGTTTTCTTGACATTTACGAACACTCCATGCTCCAAGAGAGCTCTTGTAGTACAAGGTTTAGAGTGAGAGCTACTCTTTTCACAAATGTCTTAAGTTACACCCTTCGGGAACATCGTGTACCATCAGATTTATCCTTTAATTTCTTGGATAGTTTACTCTAAATCACAGAGTCTGCTTGCAGCTGTCCTGAGCCACACAGTCATTCTCTGGGGAAGCAAAGTGCCATACAAGGGCAGCGATACCAGGGCTACCAATTGTGTCCTGTTACCCACCTACACCCAGTTAAAAATAATAGTAAAAAAAGCCTTAGCATCTCTTCAGCCATCTGACTTGTCCTCAGGCCTGAAATGGGATGCCAGCAACAAGCACCATCTTCCTCCGAGGAAAGCTGACCTTTCAGCTTGTGGCTGACTCAGATGCGAGCTGTAAACAACTGCAAGTTACTCTTCCCCCGTAGCCACGTGTTCTCTCTCCATCTCACGCCACTCTGCAGAGTTCAGCCACCCTCCCAGTTGACATGCAGTAATAAGTGCAGTAATGCTCACTTTCGTTGCCTGCCATAGTTTCAAGCAAAGGGACTCCTCCTCTATATCTTACGACATCAGCATAGACTTTTATCCTTGCCCAAAACATCATACTGCACAGAGCTAGAGTAACATCTTTGAAAGCCATGCCTTTTTTGTTGGTGGTGGTTTTTTATCTTCATTAAAAAAGAAACAAAAATATTGCATTATCACCTCTCCCCAACATCTTCCTTCTCTTCAAGAATTTCTTTGCCATACCCCCACATCACCCAGGAAATCTGCTCAGCCCCGATATCTTTTTTGGCAATTTGATGATGTGCCAGGAGAATTTCCAGCACCAAAAAGGCAGCAACTCCACTAGCTTGACAGCTAGCTGCTCACTGAATCCAAACCAGCCCACTCCAGCTCTTTCCTTCAGCATTACAGCTGGCAGACCTGCATTTCCAATAAGCCTCACACCTCGCACTTTACAGGTCGTGTTATTGCGCTTCTGTGACAGAAGAGAAACGGCACTTTATGGCCACCCAGAGCGCTGATCATCCAACATTACACTGACTGTTCCACACCAAAAGCATTTTGTTCCAAGGAAAAATCACTTAGGACTTGGGATGTTCAGCCACTCAAGAGCTGGTTGCTCAAGCAGCAGCATGGCCATAAGGGTGACCATCGGAGGATGTCTGCAAAGCAAGGTCTATGTGGAATCAACGTGCTCATGTGCTCAAACGCACGTCTGTCTTCCGTAAGCATATCTGCTAGCATAATACAGAGGTATCGCCTCTCCCCTGCAAAACATAAACCTGTATAACACATTACTGGTACGCGATCGAATGAGCCCGAACTCACAAATTGCACAGAGTACACATTGCTCCCCCTGACCACAAGGCAAGAAATTCTCCACTTATGGAAGGCTGTGCAAGCCCAGTGCTAATTAACTCTGTGCAAGTAATCTGTTATTAACAAGCCCTGATCAGTACTGTCAAGGCACTAGGCTGGACTCTCAATATCGCAGAGTCTAAACACAGACCTATAGGGTTTTAGCCGCATGGTTCTATCTTTTCTGGCAGAGTCACTTTGGTGAGGGCAAGTGAGCCATGCTCAGCCCAGGATGGGTTTGGCATCTGCTGTTCTCTTCAGTGGACTTTAGCTGTCATGAATGCAGTAATTAGGCTGTCTTCGTAACGAAGAACACAAAGTGCAATGTATGTAAGTTGTCCAAGCTGGCCAGCTCATCAGAGACCCTCTTGGGAACCTGAGATCTTGTGGTCACCCAAAGTGATTTTACAGCTCCTTGGAGTAAAGAGATGTAAATGCAGCTGGAGCCCACTGCTTGTGGCTCCTAAGCAACCCAGAGCCTCCTTGACTGATGGCACCAATGTCATTGCCCACGTCTCAGAATTCAGTACATATTACACCAAAGATATTTTTATGGCAAACATCCAGCTGAGTAAGAAAACTGTTTCATGGCCCTGATTACAGCACAAGTCTCTACCACCAGTGATGAGCTGGACATTCATTCCCCTTTTAAGTCCTGCCAAATCACGGGGTTTCAGCCTGCCACAAAAGTCTGATTCAGCCCTGATCGCCACCAGGCAGAGGAGCTAGTGTGCAATGCCGGTTTCTTCTTGGTTTGGAAAGTGCTTGCAATCAAATAGAAAAAGTGGCATATTTTACCATCAAAAGCACTACTGCTGGGACAACCAGCAACAACAGCTAGTATCTACGTCAAACCATACACCACAGTTGTGATCAACAAATTGAACGGTGCAAGCCTCAGCTTTTCTTTAATTATCTTTTTTAATAAAATATGCTGATTAAAACCAGAAGGAAGCAATCGCTAATCCCCAAAATGGAAGAAAAGGTTGGGTCAAAGTGACATTGGCATAAAAAAAGCTGTCAAGAGACACAGTGACTTCAGCTTCGCAGCACTTGTGCTAATCAAATTGTAAACCAGCATTTCAGGTTTGGATAAACATACAATTTTATGGTTCAAAACCTTTTGCTACTAAAATTTAAGTTCCTCAACAAGAGAAATTTCTTTATGAAAACACAGCAGTAATGCAGGAATAACACCATCTGAACCCACACTTTTAATATGATTCTAAAACCAACAGAGCAAGAGACATTAATCCAAATAGACCTTAAGGTACTAACTCAACACAGTTATTAATTCATGGAGTAGAGCACAAGAAGCTTTTCTATATTTGGTGTTTTTCAAGTTATGGATGTGATTCTTTTCTTCTTCAGTGTGTAAAATGAGAGTTGAACCCCAGGTTCTTCTTACAATCCTCTACCTGCGTCACGCGGCATCATGGAAACATCACTGATGGTGCCAGTTCAGAGAGTAAAAGTGAATTAAAGGGGAATTACCTTTAATGAGTTACCTGCTCAGCATCCACATCTTGCATGTTCACCCTGAGCTATTAGTAGTGTAGTTGTGGTCTCATTGCTGCCATAAGAAGTTAAAAGACTGAGAGAACAAGCTTTTGCACATGGCTTTGTCCTCACGATCTGCAACTACTCTTGTGTAAGAAGAAAACTTTTCTATTTCATGTTCATAGCCAGCTCTCACAACAATGAATTAAAAAAATAATATACAAAAGTTCGATGTGGGCAGTCCATTCAGGAGTGCAAATGACTTAAATGCTGTATTTCATGCCCCTACTGATCAGAGTGATTTTGCAAGGTTTTTCACTATTTCCATGAAAACAGTTTAATTGTACCTCTTCCTAGTTTTGGCCACTGGTACCACTCCCAGTTTCAGGCTCAAAAGACGATCATCTACTCAGCAGCCAAATGCACATCCCGAAGCCAGATGCAAGGGACTTTGTACTTAATCGAGTATTAATACATTTTCTGTGTTAACAGCAAAGTATTTGATGCAACCAGTTCCTCCTTTCTGGTGTCTCCATTTCCAAGAGAGCACAGAAATAGCAACATTTTAAAGTATATGAGTCCAGGCGATGCATGTGAATGTAATTGCTGGGGCATTTTATGTGCTGCAAGGCTATATTGCAAAATGATTGATTTCTTATGGCTGAAACTGTCATGTTCAGGCAACATTAAGCTTTGAATCACAGTATTTAATCTGCAATGTGTCACAAGATCTAGATTAAAGAGGACAATTGCATATTCTTTTCCAACACTCAAGAAATTCAACAAAAATATACCGATGGCAAGAAATTAAGGAACCTGCACATTTCCTTCCTTTGCTTGGCTACAAAATACCACTGAACATGTAACTCATTCTGTTTGGGGTGTCAGAGGAGCTGAAATGCATAAGTCACTATGGGGATTTACTACTCAAAAGCAACAAGGGGAGGACAACATTTTCCTCTCAGACCCCCTCAGAAGATTGGGGCTGCGATAGCAGCTCCGGCTCCATGTCCTGAACTCCCAGGGAGAGCAAAATATCACAACCAAAATCAGCTGGACAGGTTTGAAATACCAAATTACGTTCCTAGCCATCAAATAAGCTCCCCAGCGAAAGCACTGCCCAGTACAGCACAGGAAACCAGTTTCCACCCATCCTAAACCAGGGATTAGAGGTACCAGAGCTGTGTTTTATGGTACATTTCCAGACCAGCTTGGGTTCACAGCACACTTGGTAATATAATACAAGAGTTTTCTTCAGGGAACAGCTACTTTTCTCAGATTTCCAGGCTGTTTATGAACCCAAAAGACCGAGTTAACACATCAATTGGCTTGTACAGGATTGAAACCAAAACCACCGAAAAAATACAGAAACTGGAAGTGGCAACTACAGAGAGCAACAAGACAAAATTGGGACTCACACTGCCAACACCAGCATTGGGCTGAAGTACAGCAGGAGGAAAGACTGGCAAAAGAGAGAACTGCATAACTGGCAATCCCCAACCCAGAGAAACCCTTTCCTGGAGGACGTCAGTGGCTCCTGATGCCAAGCAAGATGCCTCCTGTTTCTCCATCCTCTCTAGAAATGCAGATCCTGAGGCCAACGCAGCAGCCATGGGCTCAGCAACATCTTAGAGATGGCTCTGCAGAGGCAGATCCACATCGCCCAACACAGCATCATTGCGTTCTCCTCCAGTTCCCATCACAGTCAAAGACTTGGCTTAATTAAAATGCTCTGATTCCACTCAAATAAAGCATATACCAGCCTTCTTCTCAGGTTACCAATGTAAAGCATGAGACTAAAAAGACTCGTAAAAACTCTGTGAACTTCAGAAATGCCAAATGCTATAAGAAGCTAGGCAAAGCAATTATCCAACAGTTTATTTAAACTTGTTCACTGAAAATATTTAAGCAGGAATTTCACGCCGAGATAAGCCACTCTGTAAGGCAAGAGGTTATGGTAAAGATCTGAGCT
This sequence comes from Pampusana beccarii, assembly GCA_013399365.1. Classification (NCBI taxonomy): domain Eukaryota; kingdom Metazoa; phylum Chordata; class Aves; order Columbiformes; family Columbidae; genus Pampusana; species Pampusana beccarii. The sequence continues at coordinate 136,638 of VWYH01008933.1, read as the reverse complement.
ATTGTATGTGTGCGGGCATAGGTTACAGCAGAGAGCATTAGGACTGCATGGCATTTCCAATTTAATCCCCTTTTTCAGTTGCAAATAGCTTTATTAAACAAATTTTGCAAACGACTAAAGTTTTCCATGTGTCATCTGAGCCTGAAGGCAGTTTTCCTTGTAAAACTTGAAGCAACGTTAAGTCAGAGTTATGAGCGCAAGAAAATAAGAAAACACAAACCAGGTTTTAGATAACCCTTCGGTTGAAGTAAGAGAAAAAAACCCCGAAGTCATGAGAAAATTTATTCACAATTATTTTTACCTAAAAAGCAGAATATTTCTGAACATATGGGCATCAGCATTTCCAACTGGCAGAGAGGAAACCTCTGGGCTAGATAGTCCACACATAATGAAATACGATCTCTTCCCAAAATCCTTCACAATCTGAGGCCTACATCCAGAGACTCAAATAGGCCAGAAAAATTCAAAATAATTCACTACCAGCCCGTATTTTGAAATCTGGAGAAAGAGAAAACTTTAAGATAATTAATGCATCCTGCATCAAGACAAAGTTAAAAATTCTTATTAAAAAGACAAAAGCAGTATCATAGCAATGTCAACACAGCATTTAGGATAGAAAATAATGTTTCAAGATACAACCCTTAATTCTCCCCCCAAATTTTATCTTCCCAATTAATATTTTGCAATCTCCTTTCAAAACGGCAAGCAGGAACCTACCATTCATTCCCCATGGCTTCCTTTCCCCCTCCAGCCCCTTTTTCAGGAGAACTGTGAGAAAAACATGATGGGAAAGACATTTGTAATGAAAGCAGAGCGATGCTTTCACATGCATTTCTCTCCAGTTATTCCTCTTCTCCTGACATTACAATGTAATTTCCTCTCCAAGGTATTCTTTATCGCTGGAGATTAAAGGCACATTCTGCGGCTGTTTGATTTGGCCTGGCCTCAGATAAACAAGTAAACTGCAGGAACGCAGAAGTCGACAATCAAGATCAGTTGAGTTGACAGCAACCAGATAAAAAGAAGCAGGTCAGGGTCTGGTTTACTTCATTTTCTTACATATCCTCCTACCCTGCTACATACAGGGTTCTGGAAGGAACTATTGCTCACTTACACAAAACTAGCTTTTCTTTAAAGAAAATAATTAATTTTTGGAAAAAAAATCATAGCTGAAGTCAGTGTTCAACAGCACCATCTTTTATAGCTTACTTCGCACTGAAAAAGAATAAATATTTTATTTGCATGGTCTTGTGTGTGTGCATACATGTATTCAAGTTCACATAATCAATATCCAAATATTCACATATTTGTATGGTCTTATGTTTGTGCATACACATATTCAAGCACTCACAGTTATTGTTGGGTGCCTTTTTTTGTGTGGGGTGTAGTTCTGTTTGTTTGTGGGTTTTTTCCCCTCCCTTTGTGTGTGTGTGCAGTACCCTTTTTTTGGGAAAAAATAACAAAAAAATGCCACAAAAAACCCCAGAACACTTTACAACATAGAGCCAGGGCAGCCAAGAACAGCAGCCCTTTTTCTGCACTAGGTAAGTTTTCTCCCTTTTACCCCAAAAAGGGCCAAGGTGACACACAGATTGTTTCAACCCAGTTATTTACCACAAGCCACTAAAAGCTCAAAGCTTTGCAAATTTGATCAGCTCTAGAGGATTAAACTTCCTGCATCTCCAAAGACACATTATGGCAAGCTGCCCATTTGTGGAAAAGTTTGCCAAAAGGTTTTTTAGGGCCATTTCCTAAATTAACTCATTCATAGTTGTTGGGATTTTTTTCCTTTTGGTTTGGGTGGGCTTTTTTGTCTCCCCTCCTTTTTTTTTTTTTTTCTTCAATTAAACATTTGAGAAAGTGAGCTAGCAAAAAACCTGAATTTTAAGCTAAAAAGTAAACAATAAATGGAGTTCCTAAAGCAAGAGTTCAAAAAGAGGCATTCATGGTATACTGTGCTGAGAGCTTTATTGGTGGTTAAAGACGATGCTCGGTTCAGGAAAGCCGAGGAAACGCATAATATCGTTCATAAAAGAGAACAGATTCACACTGAGCAAACAAAACCTATGAATTTTCACTCATCCCCATAAACAGTTTGACTGAGGAAGCAATAAGTGCAAAAAGGGAAAGGAGAAGTTTTTAAAAGAATGAAAAACAAAACAACTTCTTGATTTCTAGTGGATTCAGTCAGAGTCTATCGCCTGGTTAAAGGACATTGCAAGCAGATGACAAGGACTTCAGGAAAGCTGAAAGAAACTGAGCTCTAAGAAATAAAGATCTTGCTTTTATTATTGGGGCATTTGTGTGGAAGATCGGGCCAAGAGTAATAGAAGAGCAGTTTGGAAGCAAGTTTTTTGAGACCAGAATTTGCTTATAGTATTCCCTGCCGTACCATGAAATGTTTATGTGGAGCGCAGGGTTGAGCTTTGAGCTCATGGCAGATCTTAACAGGCTCCAAACGGGAAATCTCGCAGCAAAGCGCCTGCCGGGGTTTTAGAGACCCCATTGCACGGAGCAGCTCCTGTGGTCTGCAGGTGCGCTGCTGCTACGTAGAATACAACTAACTGGGAGGATTTGGTGTTAAAATACTTTCAAGAACAACAAAGCAACTCCTTCAGCCTGACCACAAAAATTGGTAAGTCTAGTAAATGTGTCATTTAGGTCACTTGAAACACACTGGTGCTTTCCATATTGCGGTGGGATGTGATAATAAAAATCAAACCCTACTGGTCTTCCCACAATCTGTACATTGTACAGAAATCTGTACATGTACTGAAACAACTTCTTATGATGTCTAAAGCATCAATGCTTCCCCATCTTGCTTGGGACTTATTGTGATGAGATGGTACCTTGAACACAAGTCAGGGAGTGATGAGTCGCTTGGTTTTAACACCTCCATCAGCCTGTCCAAATGTACCGGAAACCCAGAGCTTCACTATATACAAGTCTCATCCATGAGCATTCGCTCTCCACTAAATCCGAACAGGCATTATTTTGGAAAAAGAGCATATTTCATTTCACAAGTTTGGTAGGTTTTTCTTTTTTTTTAAAATCACTTCTTTTGAAACCCAAACATAATAAAGCGAACAAGAAATACACAAGCAGCATGATGCTCATTTATTTCTTATACAGCCCAGAAGGAATGTAATTTAAAATGTGAACTTTGGCAATTCATCACACGGTCTTTCAGACTGCAGAATTTTCAAAGAAGCTAAAATGAGCAAGATGTTTAATGTTGAGAAATGCCTACCACAAACACCAGAACTATCAGACATAAGGATATTTGCCTTATATGCACCCAGTTCAACTCATCTCTGGTGCAACTCTCCTGATTTTGAGACATGCAAGTCTGGCATGCTGTTCTGAACACATCCATGAAATGCTATTTATATCATCACGTCTAAAAACTCAACATAATTACACAGAAGAGAGCTTTTACTTAAAATATTTATAGACTGCAGGTGACAGACCCATTTAAACTTGGTGGGCAGATCATACCTATGGAAGACTAGCACAAGAGTTAACATGAGCACTCAGTTCGTCACTACTCTGTTGGATAATCCTGAAGATTTGCACCGAATACCTAAACATACGACTAATTTTCAGACTTTGATTTGTTTATACAGCAATTTGATGTGTAGAAATAAAGCTTTTCATACCAATGTTCTTCACGTGGGTCAGTCCTGGTCCTCCTGGACAAGGTGTTCCCTGGACCAAGAGGGCATCAGGAGCATCCCAAGCCAGAGTTCCTCCAGGCAAAACAAGACATGACAAGCCATTGCACTGATCTGCTTTTACATTACCACTGATGAAGGAACAGTGGCTTTTCCACAGAATATGTTGAAGCAACCAGCAAGCCCATTCACTGCTTACAGTTAAAATTAACAGGCAACCTTGCCCTTCCTTATCTACGCAGCAATTATTTCCTAATGCAGGCAGCGCAGTCATGCCAGTTTTGCCCTCTGGGCCTCACGAAGCACACAGTCCAATTCACATTATCCGGGAGCAGCCAAGCCAAAAATATTTTTTCGGAGGCTGAGATATTCTTATATCTGCTCTCATTAAGCAATTTCCTGTGGTATTTACTGAGTGGCTACAGCCTGCCAGCACGCCCCACAGCCATACCCCATACCCCCCCGGCCCCCAGGTTTTTCAAGGTATCTTTTTTTTTTTAATTTTTAAATTTTTTTTTTAGTTTTAATGGGTTCTTCAGGGCCTAACAGTGATACCCAAACAGCTGAGAAGTCTGGCCAAGAAAGCACAACCCGCCTCTGTCACCAGAGTTATTTCTGCTGCTGGCTCTGTGGGAGTCTAATGCCATGTTATTCTCATCTGTCCCACCAGGAAAAAGATATTTAATAGAGGATTTTTTTTTTCCACTCTTAAAGTAACCTGCTAGAAAATAATGAAAAGTAGTGTCAGACCTATGTCAAGGAAACTCCTATTTCTCCTGCGATTTCCAAGCATCCCAATCTCAACTAAGCTTCCAGGACTCCTGCAAGTCACCAGCCTAATTTATTTCACATCTTATCCATCACTTATCTGCAACTCTTTGGATACAGCTATGCCCTTGCTTGTTTGCTGGGGGCGGTAATATTTGACTCCAATATCACCTTTGTGGGGAGGGAGTGGGAATGCAGAAGTGACTTGAAACCTTCACATTTCACAAATCTTTTAATATTTTAGGTTTTTATTTACGTTCAAAATTAGAAACTTTTTTTGCTATCGTAAGGCTAAGACACACATTTCTAAGTAAGGACTAAATTTCTCACACAACTAAATAAAGCAGCTGAGAGGGTTAATTAAACATTACAACACTCTTGATAAACTCTCAAGCATGCATTGGTTTATTTTTATAAGTTTTTTAAAAATTGAAATATTGTAGGAGAGAAAACAAACAGAAATACCAAACTAAGCACAAGTTAGATTGAATTAAATTTAAGTCAGCCTGGACTTAGTTGGTAACAACATCTGTGAGGGGACTGAATTCATAAATGCCTCACAAAAATGGTAAAATTTGAGCTGAGCTTGCCAGATAGCTCCACAGTGGACTGTTTTTCACAACAAATGATCATAATTTTATCTCGTTTCTCTACAAACCATACATTTTCTTTTTTCTTTTAGAGACCAACATCATCACCATAGCTGGCATGGTTATGTACTTCACCACATTTTGCTGCCCGAAGTGGTACAGAGGACACCCTTCAGACAGGGGCTTATTTTTATATCTTTAAAAAAAAAAAAGCAAAAGCATTTTCTCTGTGTTAAGCAGTCTAAAAGATGTGATCTGAACCTCTCTGGAAGCATTTATATAATTGAATTATAATTTGCTTCATTTGGGCTTGCGGTCTCTTGTGCACTGGACTGCACAAATCAGGCATTTTGTACAATTCAATTACAAATATACTCAGGAACCTTTTAATCTCATATTAGGTTTCATAATTGATTCCTGCTGTCAGCATCGAATCTCTCTGTTTGGTGTGTTCTCTCAAATCATGTGCAAAGCCTAATGGTGAGTTATTTCAGATGTGCATAGGCAAACGTGGTACAATTAAGTGTAATGCATAGGTTAAGCCAGATTTTAGGGAGCAGATCATAATGCCAAGAGTGGGTATAAATCCATCCACGTGTGCAGGGTGGGAATATTCAATGGAGCGGCAGCAATTTGTACTTGTGACTCTTTCCTTCCTACTCTGGGTTTTCCTTGGAAAAGGAATACATATACACTGTTGAACTATAAGGCAAAACGTAGAGCGTAACCACTTTGCGCTTGGAAACACATCCTCTTCTAGTAGAAAATGGAATATTTGTGTTTTTAGAAACTGGAAAAAATCCACAGTAGTACATCTGTTAAACAAACATCTTAAATCTCTTGCCTAAAGTAATGGAAAATGTCATGCTCTACTGATAGAGCAGTGTAGGCAACAAGCTCCTTTAAAAACTAAAACCAGGTGTTACCACTCTGGATTTTAGCAAGAATAAACCCTGCACATCAGTTTACAGAATCTGAGTGAGTCACAGGAGTCTTTTCCAGAGAATCACCGTTTCTCCTGTTCTTTGGTCCGCCCAGGCAGCATGGGACCGCTCACTTCCCACAGAAGCCATCTCCCTTTCAAAACGATCTGAAGATCAGCGATCACATTAATCAAAATGTTTTTATACAATTAAAATAGCTTCAGCAACCACAAGCATCGCCAGTGTTTTCAGCTGCCTACCAACTTTTCCATGGAATTTACCGACGTGTTGGCTTTCGTAGAAATCTCTCCTTCTCAAAAAAAAATTAATCTGTTTTTTCTACAAGTGATAAAATGACTAAAGCACCTACCAACACGTGGCACTGCCTTAGCAGTACCCAAGCTCCACAGGACTGTTTTCCTGTTCTTCAGGCGGGTGTTACAGAGCAGATCCAACTTTACCAGCAATTACACCTGCACAAATTCACAGGTCTTGTGTTTTGTTGCATTTATTTTTCTGTAAATCATAGCAATATTGTGTGAAAGCCTAACCACAGCGGCTTTAACAATGTCCTGTCCCACCTCTGCCAACATGGTCCAGCCCATCCGCACCAGCTACCGCCTTATCACAAGCTGAATATCCCAAGACGTGCATCCCTCTGCTTGTTCTCTCATCCTAATCTCTTGTGAAAATACAAACTTTTGGATAGTAAATGTCATATTATGTAGAAAGTGGTTACTACTATTCACTATCCTACCGGAGTTACACAAGGAACAACTTTGTGCAAGTGGACCTGCAAACTGAGATGGATGCTATGGGGAAAATGGGCAGATACAGCAGAACATTTGGTTTGACAAATGCAGAGACTTGTTTACAGCAACTATCCACTTCAAAGCCTAAATTTAGCAAAATGACTGGTGCTCCATTTCCCTCTTGTTTTGATGGCTCATGTCTGCCGTTTCATGAAGCAGCATCCAGCTTTTCCCTGAATGCTCGTTTAAACACAAGCCAGTGAGAAGGAAACCTCCAAGCAGCTACCTAAAGTGAACCTCCAGAGTCACGACAGACATCAGACTAAGTTTTTCCCCTACATGCTGTGGTGGGACTGAACAACAACAAAAAAAGTTACCACCTTCTACATCATGTGTTGCGTGTTAAAAAAAATAGTCTATGTTTTCAACACATGATATTCACAATCAGCCCACATCAAACAGTTAGAAATGCTCCTTCAGCCTAAAAACACTTATACAATGCTTTTCACAAGAGAACTAAAGTGCTGTGGCTTATCACAATACAAAAGCCAGTAGCTCTGAGAGGTCCATGGGGCTGCAAGAGTTTGTGATATGCAAAAGGAAAAGCATGGAAGGCTGCACAGCCAGACGTGCAAGCACAAGTGTGAGCCTCACGGGTGACCTTGTATTTTCCTGCTGGCATTTGAGGATGTCCAAACACAGATGATGGATTTTAAAACACAGGCTGTTAAATGTCACATCCTTCAACAGCAGGGCTTTGCCTTACAAATTAATATCATGACCCAGGATGGCATGGGGTGGCGGTGCCTAGAGGAGAACACCATATCCACTGTGGATTTATTAGTTTGCATTACTCAATAGCACCGTGTGGGCAGTGGATTGAAATCAGCACTATCCCCCTCTGCCAGGGCTGACACGGCTGCAGACGAGGGGCTGGACCCAGCTTTGGGTCCCCCAAGTCAAGGGGGATGTTGATCAAACCCTTTGCACAGGAGGCTGGGCAAGGGCCCCCCAGCAACCTCTTCCCATCAATGTTTCTGTGATTTGAGGTTCTCTTTGGAAGAAACAATAGCAGCCCAAGAAGTCTAGCCAAGGATTTTTCCTGGGGTAACGAACTACTTTCCAGTCTCTTCTTTTATAACAGCCTATTTTAATGTGCCTTAAAGGCACCCATCCTTTAGGCAAGTGTGCAGCCTATGCCCTTGCAAAGGAACAGGCCTGCCTAAAGATTTTATTGCCATAAAGTGACTGTTCACTTTTGAAGTGTTTTTGCCACTTTATTATAGCTGCAAGAGTTTCAACCAAACCAATAAAGGGACATTTAACAGCACTTCTGGGATGCTCATCAGTCCGCCCAAGTGAGATGGTACAGCCGTTACTACAACGAACCAGTCTATACTGCTGTGATCCCATTCAGCATCGCCTCGCGTTGCTTGTTCTGAAGACCTTATTCTATATCTTGACCTTATTGAGCCAGAATATGACAATTTCTATGCCTGTTTCTCTTGCTTGGAGCTGGACCAAATGGGTCGCTCATGTCACCAAGGCTTTAAGTGGCTTTAACTTCTTTAGGCATCAGTTTTAGTCAGGTGCACGAAGAGCAGCTACATAAAGGCTTACCTGGGGATCCTGACTCAGTTTCACAGTTACAGATATCCACAAAAAGAGTGATCTAACTCCCAAATCCCAAAGATCACCCCAAGGTTTGGAAGCCAAGTGAGGCCCTTCCCTCAGGATGGGAAAACCCTGCTAATGGTACATGAGCCCAAAAAGAACAAGGAATCCAGTCTCCTCCTACTTTACCAAACTGAGACCATAGGATTAGGAGAAATAAAACCCTACCAAGAGGATATGAAATACACATCTACTAAAAACAAAGGTTCTAATCTCATGCTGCAGCTTCAACACAGCCTTTAAAGCTTGCTAACCCAAAGCTAGTGCAATATTGTACATACAAGAAGTAAAGCTTGGAAGGGAAACGCTGCATTTTTTTTTAAAAAAAAGCACCGAGACTGCCAAGTAACAGGCAAAACTAGATACAACAGTTATCCCAGTAGCATCTCCAAGGGGAAGGAGAGACTATTTGTGGGACCTAGATCACCAACTGACATCACAAAGTCCACTTCTCCACAAGGGAAAAAAAAAAGAGGGAGTGGGGGGTTAGATAATCCCATCAGCAAAGCAAGCAACATCTGTCAGAGAGCAATTCCCACGTGATTGCACCACCTGCCTCGTTCCTGCAAGAAATGAGGGTGCATGGAAGCGGCACGAGGGTGACAACAACCCTGGGACACGATTTTAGAAGCTGACTTAGGAGATGTATTTGCCAATGGAGAGACAGCCACACACAGCCTCTTTCCTCATATTAGGTAATCATTAACAAAGACTTTACAGGCATGAGACTTGGTTCAAGACATAAACCATGTCTTAGCAGGGTGCTTAATATTAATAAAGGAACAGGTTGCAGAGCAAACTGGCGTCTGCAGCCACAGAGGAATCAGTTTTCAAGTGCTGACCTTGTGGCACCAGCACACAGCACTAGAAAGCGTGCTGATTTGGGAAGCTTCCTTTCAGTTCTCCAGGAATCTCCCAAGTTAAAAATGGCCAATACATTAATCCCCAGCACCATGGAAGCAGAGGGTTCTGGCATAGCTTGCAATGGCCATTTAATTTTCACTTGTGGTCTGAAAAGGTGCCCACTTAATCCATTTCATCCATTCTTAAGAAAATTCTGCTTTATGGAATTCAAATTGCTGGAAAAAACCCACGTCCACTTTAAATCACATGAAGCCAGTCTTACATCATGAGGCAGGGGCTCATTAAGTCACCCTAAGTAGATGTGGAAGTCACATTGCTCTGCTTACTCAAAGAAAAGTGTGATGCAATAAATACCTTTTTTTCAAGCAATATATAGAACAGAATATAAAAATTTGTAGGCAGAGCCAAAAGCAAGTGTGTTGTGCATCTCCCATTAACTTTTACATCTTGTGGTCACAACAGCACAACTTTCTCTGTGGTTCACAACTAGGACAGAGAGGGAACAGGACTGAAATAACACCAGAATTTGCTGTGCTTCAAAAATCCCATTTAGTCCCACCTGTGTCACCATTATTTCTTCCTAGTCATTGGACTAAAACCGAGCTTTAGAAAACAGATTTTGATATTACAAGCTTGATGCGCGCAGTGAGGGACAAAGCCAAAGCAAGGCAGCCAGAGGACGGCACAGGCAGCAGGAGATGCCGCGATGGGGAGAGGCAGCCAAGCGCCGCAGCACGCACCTTCCAAATAAGACCCAGATGGATTTTCTCCCCGTATAATTTACTCAGCCCAAGAAGATGGGGCCAGATTATCAAAGAACAAGTACACTTCAGCATATTGCTCTTCAACATAATTACATTGTGAACTTAAACGTACACACTCAGGACAAACAGAAGCAAGACATCCACACGTGCATCTGACAGATTTCATTATCCTCTCCTGCAGCTTCTGTTGAAAACAGATTTGTCAAGTACTTTCTAAAGTGCTATATCACACAAACAAATACCAAAAGAGTCAGAAACACTTAATTACTCACACGGGTTTTTTTTTAGCCTGCATCAGTAACAGTCAAGTGAATTATAAGCCCTCAGGTCACTTTGTTTCCAGGGTGCATAAAACAATAGTCCTTAATTGAGATTTCTGGGTGCTACAGGTAATACTACATGTGTGCAAGGCTGCTACAAAAGAAGGAAAAAATAACAACGCATACCTCGCCTCTCCCAAAATACACACCCACACTCTGCATACAAATCCGAGAGCCTGAAGATGATTCACTTTAATTACTGATCACATCGAAGGCTTTAGTAACAATTAAAATTACTTCATTGTAATTTTCTTCAAGTTCAGAAATATCCTGGTGAGCTTAGAGCATATTTGCATTTCTATATTCATATGCAGCGGCTCAGCCCATCAAGCCAAGGCCAAAAAGTCTGCAGAGAAGTCACCTCATGGGACTTATTTGAATTTTCCTTTTCCTCCTTCCCTCCACCCCAGGTGAGATTTAAGTGCCTCATATGTGATGCTGGGATACCATTTGTGCTTTGTAGCTTCACAAATACGATGGCCAGGTGCTACTGAGCACTCCCATGTTAATGCATCAAACAGCCAAGGAAAAAACGCATCTGGAGAATTTCTCTTCAAAAGTGGATCATGCTCAGGCATGGATGCTCTCTGCAAATGGGATCCAGTTGGTATCACACCGTAAATATGTTCACCGTTCATCATAAAAATGGGTAATTCCAGAGGAAACGGACCTGTGATTTCATTCATGTTTTACTGTCAATGTGCATATTTTCCTAACAGGAAAAAACATACTGATCAGGAAACATCTCCCCCTGTGAATGATTCTGAATGCTTTTTGTTCAATAACATTCTAGAGATGGGAGAAAAAGAGTTAAGCTGCAAACAAAGATTTAACTCAAATCTTTACATTATTCAAAATAACCTATTAGGAATTACCTGAAACTGCACACAACTTTCGCAAGTAAAAAAAAGTCCAGCAACTAATTCAGAGAAGTCATTATGAAATTTGAAACTTCTATTTCTTCTCTGATATGAGACAGAACTCTGTGGGGGACAGATAAAAGTCGCTGCAGCCTGCCAGCAACTCTGTTACCTGCTGTTTGTGTGAAACAGATCAAGAGATCTCACTCATGAATGAAGACCCCAGTGTGGTATTTGCTGCTTGCAAGCAAAACAAAGACTCCCAAAGTGCTTTGTCTTACCCCAGTCCCCAAAACACAGTGTATTCACACACCAAGTGGGAATAATGGGAAAATTCGACATGCCTATTCACCGACTATCCACGTTCAAACATGTTTTTGCAACACAGGTTAACTCAACTTGAGCATCACAATTCTGTATTTCTGCTGTAGACAATTATTATATCAGATTCCAGAGCAGCCCAATTGGCATCACTTCTCAGGGCATCCAAAAAAAAAACAAACCCCAAACCTGAAGAATCACCACATAAATCACAATTGAATACTTTTGACGAAGGAGAGATTTTTAGGTTTTAATCTAAAGAAAGAACTGATCTTTCCATTCACATAGATGCCTGCTAATTGTGCTGCCAAAAAGATGTTAATGAGCAGTCAGCTACATGAAGTAATATGTTAGAAATAAAGTCTTCCCATTTTCTCAATTAACAGTTTCTGAAATGAATCACAGAGATAACCTCCGCTCAATTTTTTCCTGCAGTCACTATGAAAATGAAGTTGATTTTGTACCATGTCAATTTTCCCATGTACAACTCAATTAGCATTAAAACCTGTATGAAAACCACATCCTGATGTTTGTTGGCTGCAAGTGTATAAAAATCACTTCTATAGATCCCAAGCTGTTCTGGTCAGCAGAGTTGTCTGTCATTTATTTCATAAGTGCATGGCATTTGGCACACCGCAGGTTAGGGCTTTTCAAGACATCTGATTTACCTCAAGTGTACCCTGAAGAGTCAGCCTAGCATGAAAACACATACACATTTCATAAAGGTCATTCAAAAGTAACATCTGCTATTGATTCAATCTGAAAACTCACAACTAGTCACTATAAACAGTTACTTAAACAATTTTCTCTTTAGTAAAAATTACTCAAAAGGAGTAACCCCTTCTCATGCATAAAATAATTTTGTTATTCATCTCTTGATTACAGAAATACAGGGGGAAAAAAAAAAAAAAGACTGAGGTTGGAGAATTATGCCAGTCCCCTCAATACAATAATGACAATGTCCATCAAGTGGAGCCATTGCTTAGCACTTGGAAAATTTCAGTTCAAGTGGGAGAGAAGGTTTAGATTGGATATTAGGAAACATTTCTTCAAAGAAAAGGGTTGTGATGCACTGGAACAGGCTGCCCAGGGAAGTGGTGGAGTCACCATCCCTGAAGGGGTTTGAAAAAAGTAGAGATGAGGCTCTTAGGAACATGGCTTAGTGCTAGATTTAGGTTATGGTTGGACTCAATGATCTTAACGGTCTCTTCCAACCAAAATGATTCTCTGATTCTATGCTGAGCCTTATCCCTCTCCCCTTCCTTTTCCAACTCTTTGCAGGACAACGTAACCATTTGTCTTTCAAGATTTCCTTTAGGGCTGCAGCCCCGCTCACCCAGGCCAGGGTTGCTCATTTGCAAGATAATTACAGACCTGGTAAACATAAGATTTCTAGCATTTGTTCTCCAGAACAACTCATGCCCACATAACAACAACCCAGGGCCGCAAGGTCCCAGCTCCCCATACCAGAAGCACCCCCAGCACATCCTTCCCGAGGGGCCAGGCAGAGCTGGGGAGTCACAGCAGAAAGCCGGGTGCGTATCCAAGTTACCCCCATTGCCACAGTGGTAAAAAGGACAACAGACATCAGCATCCAGAGGGAGCTCCTGCAGGAGCAGCTGCTCCGAGGAGGACCAGGGATTTTGTTTAAGGCTAGATACGTCACTTGCTTCGCAAATTTGCAATGACTGAGCATGAGGAAAGGAAAGAACGTTTGCCACAGTGAAACCTTCCCAGCGACCAAAGGCACTCCGCTTGCTTTGCAGCCTAATGTCTCAAACCTCCTAACATGATTTTAGGAGCAAGGCGTTAACTTCTTAACGCTAGTTCTGGTGCGTTACGTCAATCTGACTCTCAAGTCCTAAGCAGCACAATGCATTGCCACCAGTCCCACAAACGTACCAGGACAGACAGATGCAGATCACTGAATCACAGAACTGTTTGGGTTGGAAGGGACCTTCAAAGCTCATCCAGTGCCACCCCTGCCATGAGCAGGGACATCTTCACCAGCTCAGGTTGCTCAGAGCCCCGTCCGGCCTGGCCTGGGATGTCTCCAGGGATGGGGCACCCACCACCTCTCTGGGCAACCTGGGCCAGGCTCTCAGCACCCTCAGTGCAAAAAATGTCTTCCTCATATGTAGCCTGAATCTCCCCCCTTTTAGTTTAAAACCATCATTCCTTGTCCTGTTGTAACACATGCTTCTAAAAAGTCTGTCCCCATCCTTCTCACAGGACCCCTTTAAGCGCTGAAAGGCCACAATAAGGTCTGACCTGGTGGTGCATTTCTCATGCAGCCCCAACACCATCACCCCTTCCAACAAGAAATTCAAAGCTATGTTTTGTCCCAGCAGTTAAAGGACCTGCCTTGTCACCCATTTCACCTTCAAGTTACCAAATTCCCTCTCTAGTACTGCACTTGCTAAAGAAACGAAACAGAAGGCTGGTGAAATAAGAGCTGTGTTAATGTAAACTGGGATGTTTTCAGGCTGAAACTATGCAAGCCATTTAGAGCTTTCCAAAGAACACCAAACCTTTTTCCAAATGATTTTCCTCATGGTTAAGCAACAAACACACACATTAATTAAAGCATTCATTTAACTCAGGTCAGAATTAGTTGAAAGCCTTCTGGTACTCAGAGGAAAATGAAAACTGGAAACCATTCTAAGCAGAAAAAAATCATTCACTCACAGGATTTCTCACTACCTGTTGCTTCCTGGGGTTAACTGCTCATAAACAGTCTTAATTTGAGATTTATGTGCCTCCGTGAGTTTCTGCAACAGTCCTTGTAACAAGCCAGACAACTGCTCTTTCCTTCAGCCTTAGTGGGTCGGGAGATTATTATATGCACAGAGATCCTAATGGAGCAAACTCCTCCTGGCTGAAGACCTTGCTGTGCCCTCCCAAAGCCCAGCATGGGGACAGCCCACCTGTGGCCAGGGACTTCACAATATAGATATTTAAGACCATTTGATCTTATCCCCCCAGTTACAAATACCAATACACATAAGTTCAAGAAACACAGTCCAGTCTAAAACATTCAGGACTATTTTGTAACAACACATAGTAGACCCCAGTGCTGGCCCACCACATTTACAGGTTATTACATCTCTGATACTGTGCGTGCTTTAGAAAAAAGAGGGCAGTAAGGAAGCAAGACCTTCTTGCTGAGCTTTTGCCACTATTGAAATAATCTTTTTATGTACCTACCCAGCAGTCAATCCTGTCCCATTATTGACAACAGCCTGCCTCAAGCATCACTCTCTCTAAAGGGAAAAGCATGTATTCTTTATTTTTTAATACAGCTATGCTCATATATATATATATATGCACACACACACACACACCCCAGCACATTATACACACACCACTCAAAACCAAATCTACGCGTCTGTGAGAAGAAATCACTGCATTTTAAAGGCAGTGAAATCAGTCCAGGCTAAGTAATGCTTTAACAGAGAAGGTATTTACAGCAGAAATGCTTACGGTGTCTATAAGCATCAGTGTGAAAACTCAGGCTGACACAATTCTTTATGGTTAAGCGCACAGTAAACAACTGGGGTTTAAAATTTTAGCTATGTGGAAATACATTAATATGTCTTCCTGAAGGATTCCAGGGACAGCCATAAACATTGTGGACATGATAAACGCAATTAGATTAGTAAACAAACAAGGCACTGATATATTCACTTAAGGAAACGTTCAGTGGCGTGTTATCAGGTTTTGAGTCATACATCCTCCATTAACAAACAAAAAGACATTTTTGCACACAAAGATTCCTACTCTTGTCTTTAAACCCACAGCTACCTCTGCAGCAAATCCCGTGCTCTTGGGACAATTTCTTAATTATGTCTATGGAGTGGAGATAGCCCAAAGCCACCTCTGCCCACAGGCTCACACACCAGAAAACTGAACATCACAAGAACATTTGCTTAAATCTTTATTTCCAATCCCTGCTCCCAGTGGGGATCTTGCCTTTGGCTTTCCATAGGAAGCATCATCTGTCCGTCAGTCCACTAGGACTGCAGGCTGTAGGTAATCAACCTCTGCTGCTGTGCCCACAGCTCCAAGTTAACCAGGACGTTATTAAACTCCACCAAACTTGCTGCAGTGCTCAGCTGTACTATTTTGTCTGGTTTTTACCACGAGTCACACCCCAAGAACTGCCGCCAAATGGAAGATTTAACACAGCCACTATCGCATCTTTCAATAGCCACAATACAAACTGCACTAGCATGAAGCTTTGATAAGTACATCCACCTAATGCTGTCAAGCTTTCATTCACCTCAATTTTATTAATTAATTTTTTTTAAGTAAAATTGCTGATGCATTTTACAGCAGAGCATCTTCTCTGGACCAGAGCACGAGCTGCACGAGAGGCTTCTTATGCTGGTGGTATAGGATGTTGGGCATCCCCACTCCAGTGAAACAAAATCTGCATGACTGAAGCCAAAGTACACACTCTTCAAGCCACAAGTCAGTGGCAATATAAAAATCTCTCTTTTCTGCAAAGCCCAGAAGGGAATTTTATTAGGTCTAAACTACCTGTGTGAAATCCAACTACCATCCCATCAGGAAGCAGAATTTAATCCTCTCTTCCCAGCAAGTGGAAGAGTTGATGTTTTCCTTGGCAGCCAGGTCTGCCTCAGATACACACGTTAGGAAAACCACAGCTGGACAGGGGTGGAAAAAAAGTGCATTTTCAGAGCAGATCCTATTTGGTATATGTAGCAAGGACGAAGTTAATTTGAGTAATGCAGAAAACACTTTTCCAGCTTTCAAGAAAATAAAGGCTTGATACAACAGCAATTTTAGATACAGTCACCCAGGAAATATCATGTTGATGCACAAGTGGCCTTGGAAATTCAGACCTGGGGAGGTAAATGTTCTCCTGCTCCCAAAACACAGGCCCTCTGACATTGTCACCGTCACACACTGATGTCCCGTGCATCTTAGATTTTCAAATCCTGATTTACCAAAGGATGAATAGCCAAATTAATTACCTCTAACTACATTTCTGCAGGGTGGGGAAATGCATCTCTTTCCCTGACATTTGTATCCCTTCCCACAGCCACACACCTCAGGCTGGGAGAACGTCAGGGCATTAAATTGCACCCGCTGGGAGGGAAAAAAGCATCAGAGATGGCAAAGAAATCACTACTTGCATGAAAAAATAAACCCACACAATCCCACATAGACAGAATTAAGCTGTACGTGTTGCACAGCAAGAGAGAAAGGGGGTCGTGTATGCACAGCCAGAGCCGATGTCACCCAGAGCAGTTTCTGAGATTTTTTTTTGGTCCTTGCTCAATGCATACAACAAAATATAATAACAATTGAAGAAAAAAAAAAAGCAGGACGATTTGTGCTCCCTGGGTTAGACACAGGCTGCTAGAATGCATGTTTGTCTCAGTTCAGGGCATGGAAAGTTTCTGATTTTAAAAGGGATTAATCTGTTTACCACAGACTGTATTAATTAGGGTTTATTGCAGAAAAACACCACCACATGTTTATCAAATTTTAACCATGATTATTGTGTTTTATTGTTTCATAAACTTTGAAAATGTCATGTCATGATCTATTTCATCTCAGACTTTCCTTTCCATCAAGAAATCATTACATATGCTCCAAGGAGAAGCCAACCCGGCTGCACATGTAAATACTACAGGATTCTGCTTGCAATGAAAATTATCTGCAAGTGATTCTCACGGAGACCAATCTTCACAGGCATTCTGTGAAGCCAGATTTAAATAACAAACAGTGTTTGCGAAAAAACATACATTTTCCTGCAGGCAGAAAAAAAAAAAGGGGGTGGGGGAAAATAAAATTAGTTCACTAATGGTAATTCCAAGCTAATGGAAATCTGAGACATCAGCAAAGCACAAGAGATGCCTCGCTGTGATTTCAGATGCCACAAGCTGGTAGAGGAGCTCTTACAGAATTCATGCCCAGCAACCCGCAAACACACACACCAAAACCAAACCAACCAACCAAAAAAACCAAAACAAAACACCAAACACAAAACAACATTTTTTTTTTTAAATCAATATGTAAATGACACCAAAGGAAAACTGTGTGGTATAGAGCAGAAACAGACAAGCCAGCGTTGCTGCTGCTTCTGTCTCCCCACAGAACGATGCTGGCCCAAGCACCCTTGAAGGGGATTTGATGAACTCCTATATGCCAGAATGACAGTGGAAACCACCATGGGCAGGCTGGCCATGCCACTAGGGCACTGCAAACTCAATTTTATCCCTCTCTTCCTCTTCCAACAAAGGCTCTGTGTGTGGGTACCAACAGCTCCCCCAGAAGCTATTGAACCAATTTGACACCACACTCAAAAGATTCCACACTACAGGCAACCCAGAGTGCAAAAGCCTCGCTTTGCTCAGCCTGATAGAAGCATCCCACCAAGAGACGGGAAGAGCCACCACCACACTTCTTTAATCATAACCGAGCCAAAATTAATGGGCAATTTGGGTACTGAGGTGGGGTCCAAAGCAGAGGATACTTTTCATCCCACCACCCAGGCCCTGTGCCTGGGCACAAGAGGTGAAAAGCAGTGTGGCTGTGCCTGAGTACAGGAAGGATGGGAGATGCTGACAAAGCAGCCTCACTCTGTTCCTAGAGCCCTCACAGGCTCTGTACACCAAGTTATTGACCATTAACCTCAAACTCTTGTCTGACAAGCATGGTGCAAGCAGAAGGCTTCTTCCCTGGAGACATCCCAGGCCAGGCTGGACAGGGCTCTGATCTGGGTGAAGACGTCCCTGCTCATGGCAGAGGGGTTGGACCAGACGACCTTTGAAGGTCCCTTCTAACCCAAACTGTTCTACAATCCTATGGTGCAAGCGGAGGGCCTCTCCTCTGCCTTCCGTCCCATAGTCTTCAATGTCGAAAGCATCCACCAGTAAAAGCCACCCATGAATTGCATTAAAACTCCATTTTCATCTCTCAAAGCAGAGGCCTCTACCAAAGGAGAGCCCTGTCAGGCACACATGCAGCCAGGGTGCTGCTTTTAGGGAAGAAACAACCACACAAGCTCCCTCCACCTCCCCAAACACACTCCAGACACAGAGAGAACAGCTCCAGGGCTGGGCTGGCTCCTCTTGAGCCATTAGAGCAGAGGGACTCAAAAGAATCCCCAAACCCCACATAATTGATTTTATGCATATTCTGTAGATTTTATGCGTATTTCCTATCTTTCCTTGCAACAGAGTGGATACAAAAGGAATCAAGTCCAGTACTACTTGCTAAACAGATGGAAAATTCTCTGTCCCCCTCAAGAAAGTACCACTGAATAAAATTCAAAGCAGCAGTTCTAAAACCGTAACATCTAGGCCAGTTTTGAGCACCAATGACTGGATCTCTGCCTCTCTTTGACATTCGAAAAACCAAACACATGTCAAAAGCTTGCTACTTCTTTAGTGCCAAATACACTACTTCATGTTCAAGAAAAAGTGCCTCCATTGCATCTCCTCCACACTATGGCTTGCAACACTTCCATCCTGCTTTTTATAAAGCCTGGAGAGTTCAATATTAGCTGATAAATTCTGAAACAATGGGGTTTACAAGTGCAAGAAACACTTTTTCCCCCTTTCTTTTAAACTTCTCTATTTGAAACAGTTTGCTGGGATTTCTGCCAGGATCTGGTGGAAAGTTTTCACATCTGGGCTGTACAATTAAAATGTCAAAGCCATAGATTTAGTGTATTAAGAGGAAATCTAAAGAAAAGCCACACATTTTTAAGAGTCACATTCTCTGCTGAATTATGCCAAGACTATCTCCTCATTCAGTGTGAGCCAATATTTCATATACTATTACAACTATTACAAGGATCTAGCCAGTTTTTAAACTCTTTTTGCCACTTCTCCCCCCTTCCCACCCCAGATTTCTTCTTCTTGCTCCACCAGCAGCAATGGCTCGAGCATCCCTCTGCACAACGTGCATCAGCACTGAATCTGCCACAAACTCCCACCCTTTGCTCCGCTGGGTTCGCAATGAGGATTCAGTATGTGAATATTTGCAAAAACTCTGGTTCGTGAGGATCTGACATCAGATAGCAAAATGCTTCGATCACTAAGATTGTGTTTCTTGAACTCTCAGTAACAATTTCAGACCTGAGTTACTGCCATGAAAAAGACACAAGTTAAAGCTGTTCGGTACAGCAGGCTCCCATTCAACTTTTGCAGGTTTACACTGAACTCTGCAGTAGGATGCTTACAGCAGACTAACAGCATCAGAATAAGGCACTCAAAGGCAAAAAGAAGTGGATACTCAAAAGGGTAGGATTTGAGGGGGAAATAAGGGCTGGGAAGTTTGTGGGGTGTTTTTTGGGATGATTTAGAGAGTTGTTTTGTTTGTTTGTTTTTGAATGCGTGTGGGGTTTTGCGTTTTTTTGTTTGTTTGTTTTTAATAAATCACAGGGACTCCTTAGATCCCAGCAAGCTCTTCTGTGCTGGTATGAGCTGCAGAGGATGCTCAGTGCTGCTCCTGCTTCTCTGACATGACTCAGTGACCTGTGAGTCCAGAAGAACCCAGACAGCAAGAGCAAGCCAGGTTCCTACAGGACTATTTGCTCATTCGGGTTGTCCGTTTGTATGTAGCAGGGGAGTGATGAATTCAAGCTTAATAAAAGTTTCCTTACATCAACTTATGAAATAACAATCCAACATTTTCAAACAGAATTTTTACCCAATAATTCTGGAAAAAAATGTTATATATATATATATAAATAAACATATGTATATATATAAACCACACCCCAGTTTCTACCAAAATGCGATCAATTTATTTCCTCCTGAAAGTCCCTCCTGCAAAGCAGGAGGTGTCACAGGCCGGTGCTGTCCTGTGGTTGTACAGGGACACAGCAGATATTTAGTGGACCCCTCCAGCTCCCCATGACAGTGACCAGCGCCAGCCAGCACCACCCACTACATTTTCCTAACGAGGATTCCCAGCCTGCCTTGTCCCTGCCCCACAGGCACCGCACCCTGAGCTCCCCAGCACACATTGCAGTGATCCGAAGAAAAACAATACAATTAAAAAAATGCGCTCATTTCTCATTGATGAGACTATTCAGTCCTGTATCTCATTTTTCCCCGGTACTTTGCCTCAGGCTGTGCAAATAATCACAAGTTTCATTTAGCCTGAGTGAAGCCCAGATTTGGATAGCAGCGCCCTGACTGAGAGCTAGAACTAATCGCTTCACAATTCGATAATGTGAACCAGAGTAAGGAGGAAATTATTTTGGCAGAAGAGAGTAGAACTGGAACCAAAAGGTCAATCTATTTAACGTTTTTTACCACAACATTACAGAACATACAGTTAAACCACCTGCAGGAAATATGATCTTCTGGGTGATCTGTTCAACACGAGACATTGCAACAATTGGACAAATCAATGCATACACAAGCCTAATAAAAATCTCTACGTCCTAATAAAAACCTTTCAATCCTAATAAAGAATAAATAAATCCGTTAACAATAACCAGAACCAATAGTGACCAACAAAAGCTAGAACCAGCACTGACTGCAACCTGAGGATCTAAACTTGCATTCCTGTTAGGAGCTACCTTAAAATTACACCTGACTTGTTGCATACAGCAGAGACCAGAGATTACCCCAACAGTGGAAGGTGAGGGCTCAGCGAGCATGGGCTGCACTGAAAGCTGCTGGAGGAAGACGGGCTTGCTGACTAAATCAATGTCCTTATGCAACTTGCTGCAAAAAATATGTATTCCTGTCTAGTTTAATTACTGTGGCTCCCTCCTGCTCTTTTGAAGGGGATTCAGGAAAGGGCAGCAGGTCCAGCTGAACATCGAACAAGAGAAGATGAGATGGGAGAGAGGCCGGAGCTGCAGAGCAGGTTCCCTTCCGTGCCCGGGTAATTTGTCTGCAATGCTTGAATTACAGGCTGTATCAACCGTCCTTCCTCCCAAAAGTCGTGTCTTACCCAATATGAAAGACATTTATGATAGAGATTTGTCTCCTTTTGTTTTTAATTATTCATATGCAAATCCCTTTTGGGGGGAGGGGGTGGGAAGGCCACGAAGGAAATGACATGTCAAGATACATAAACTGGTAAGGAAGACAAGCACACCAAATAGTTCTCCTCCAACCAAAAATATCCGCAAACAAATAACTTCAGTTTGCTATTCACGATTCAAGACGGATTATTTATAGATGAGAGCTGAAAAGTCGCATGTGAACAGAAATTAGAGACTTAAATGATAACACATTAGTAATGTTTATAACCTCTAAAAAAAGATGCAGGCAGGGGGACACGTTCATCTCTGACATATTTTTACCTAGAGGAGCTGGAAAAAGCAGATTGTTGGCTCTCCAGCTGATCAGAGCTGGGTGTGATGTTTGGGATTGGAAGGTTTCAGCTCAGCTGCATTTTGTACCAGTTACAGCTCTAACCATCTAATTAGTTTGTACTGTTTAAAAAAAAAGCTTTTTAAGAAAAAAAAAAAATTAAATCCAGCAACATTCAGTTCTGTTAAAGCTACCGGGAAGGACCCTTTCCCTGCAACAGTCCCACGGAGATGCTCAGAACACAGACCTCCCGATTTCCCTCCCTGGAAATGACAGCCCCGATTAGGACTTGGCTGCACAAACCCGATGAAGCGAAACAAAAACATTTCACAGCCCACAGCATTCCTGGCTCCCTGTCAAAACGCTGGCAGCCCAGAGAGGGAAATCAAACCCTCCAGTCCCGGGCTGAGTCTCCATCCCTTCATCTCCCTTCTTTCAGCTTTTGCACTTCAAGCTATCAGATAAGTACAAATTGCCTTGAACAGGCGTTATTATTCAACATCTCAGGTGATAATGGCCATATCCTCCACGGGCCCTGTCAGTGTGTCCTAATTTGAGTGGAAACAGCTTCAGTAAGTGGCCTTGATCAGAGGGTCGCCCATCAGCCTCCCAGCTGAGAGCCGTATTTCAGCTGGCCTCATTCGTCAGGCTGTTCGTTACTCTTTGGCAAAGGTACAACCCCAAACAGAAGAGATTAATGGCTTAAACCCAGGGCCTCATTTCACATTAAGCCAGGCTAGTGATAACTTCTGCCGAGCACTGAGGTCTAAGGGAAGAGAGTTTGGCACCAACCATGCAAAAGCTGGTGCCCATCAGCAGCGACCTCTGCGTCCACCAACCCATCAAGAGCCACAAGCTCACGCTTCATCAGAACAGCAATTAGTAGTCACTGCCCATCACAGGGCAAGATGCCTTTCCAGATTGGGCTTGGTTTGGGTTTTTTGGGGGAGTTCGCCTGTTCCCGCCTCCCTTGCATTCTGTAACATTCACCTCAGACAGTGTTTGCTTCATCCATAAAGGTTTTTGTCTGACTTTACCCCACCCCAGTATAGACACTCCACACAAAAAAAAGCGGGGAGGGGGTGGAAATCCCAAAGACAATAGTGCAATCGCATAACAGAAGTGGAAAGGCTGCTACAGACAGAAGCCAATTAGTGCTATTACTGACCTAGCACCCCACTGCCTAGAAAAACCTTTCATCTCCAGGAGTCACCACTGTGGGATTACAACCCATTACTTTGCCTGCCGTTCTCACACAAACCCCACATTGCTGTTTCACCAGGGCCAACAGGTGGGATCAGCCCCTGCACTCCACCAAACGAAACAGAAACCTGGGATGGAGGATTCAGGGAGCAGCCACCTCAATAAAGTGTCTCGACTACTCAGACACCTCTTTTACAGAGAAACCAGGTGGGAACAAGTGGTGGCTCACAGGGGTCCCCAGTGAAACCACTTGCTCAGGAGAGTGGGGGAACACACACAGGCTCTGCAGCTATTCCAGAGTAAAAGCGATACTTTATACAAGCAAAGCACTTTAAAAAATCATCCAGGAAGGTGAAGACCCCTCAGAAGCATCCTGTGGTTTAACATCCTAAAGTTGGACCATTTCACCCTTCTACTAAGAATTTCTCCTGAAGGTATGTATTTGTTAGACTCACATTCATTCATTACAGTACGGTCTGCAACAAGCAGACATCCAGTTTCAGAGAAAATGAATTAAAAGAGACTTCAAAATAACACACCACTGCCCCCAGAGAGAACAAAAGCCCCCCAGGGCAGCTCACCACCTTCTGCACAGGGGGCATGGAGAGACCTGCTACAGCCTCACGTTTCCAACATCAAAAGTAGAAAGAGCTTCTCGAGACAGCACCCAGGCTGCTTCAGCAGCTACCTATGGACCAGACCTCACGTAAGCTCTTCCACATACATAGATATACATAAATATACACACACCTCTGCTTTCCTGCCTCCTTGCAATGAGTTTCACTCCAGAATATCTGAATCCCTCCTCTGTATTTTAAAAAGCACGGGAATTCAGATATTTTAGAGACACCCATACATAACCCTCACTCCCAGGCTGAATGGCAATCCCAAGTAACACCCCCGTGTGCCTACAAATTGTCACTTTGCAGCACCTTCCCGAGAACTGAGAAACGGCAAATGCCACAAGACTCACCTCAGGCACAGAGAGCACAGAGCCATGTCCCACCAACCTGGAGCCCCATCCACGCTGCTAAAACACTCCACAACGGCTCAGTGGATCAATGTGAGAGCCCACAAGAGCCCACCAAGCCCACACTTTGCTAGAAGAGCCCTCAGACACACCTGGGATGAGGGTGGTACCTCAGGAGCAGCAGCTGTGCAGTTACCAGCACACACAGGTGACAGCAATGGTCCTTAATGGGCTGTGCAAGCAGGGGACAAGCACTCCCCAAGCAATGCTCCCCTTTGAAGGAAGAGCAGCCCTATTGCCTTTTTTGTTCTCTTCCCTGAGATATCCTATGATTTATTCTGAGAATATTCTACGATTCTGTTTCAAACAAGAGGAGGGGACATTTAGGCTATATATAAGGAAGAAATTTTTCACACTGAAGGTGGTGAAACACTGGTCCAAGTTGCCCAGAGAGGTGGTGGATGCCCTATCCCTGAAGACATCCCAGGCCAGGCTGGATGGGGCTCTGAGCAACCTGATCTGGTGAAGATGTCCCTGCTCATGGCAGGGCTTGGACGAGGTTAACTTTGACAGTCCCTTCCAACCCAAACTGTTCTGTGATTCTATGAAACTCAGAGGAGGGAGAGACACTCCTGATTTCCCTCTTGGCTCTTCAGGAAAATGAGGCAGCAGCCAGTTTTGGGGTCATTCCTGGGGGCAGAGGGGACGTGAGAGAGGGGAGAGGGAAGAATCTGACATTACAGGCTCAGCACTGTGGTTTACAGGCTGCAGATGGTTCCTCTCAAGCCACAGGCGAGGTGGGGAGGTCCTCACCCCCATCCCTCCGGGGTCACAGCCCCACAGCAGCACAGCTCCACTGCTTCCCAGGCCAGTGGCCAGCACTGCTCTTCCTTTCATTGTGAAAAGGGACTGTGAACTACACAATAAAGAGAAGTGTTGCTGATTTCACTACTTTTAAAATGTGCATTTGGGTTGTTTTTAAGTTGCATTAAAAGCTTCAATACAAGTAAGTTTTAAAGTCTAACAAGTATTTTTAATAATTATTTCGCCCTAAGATGCTGCGAGGTGTTCAGAGGTTCAGGGCTCCCTGCTGGGTCTGACAGCACCTCAGCCATCAGGACAGTAGATAAAGAATAAAGTACTCCTATATGTGAAGATGCTACAAAATGGGATTTTGGATCTTAAACGACACAGTGTCAATGAATACATTTCACCTCCCTTGAGTGCACACAGGTTTACATCCAGGGAAAAGCCAACATTTTCAACATTCGGTGGTGAAGGCCAAACTCCTCAGAGCATCATTGCCAGGTTTGACATCAACACTTCACTACAATGGCTCTGCACAGCTGCACAGGATCCTGCCAGCGGCACTGAGCTTGCTGTGTAAATAGCTGAAATTGAGGGTAGTAATGGCGTGTAGACCTGTGACAGCAACTCAGCCATAGGGAATCCCCAGTCACAGTGACCAAAACTTCCAAAATTAGGTATCAAATCAATTTCAAAGCAAAACAGTTCAGGCTGTTGGGTTCAAGCAACACATAATTACCAGCTTAAACCAAATCAATTTTACCTGTTCCCCACAATGAAATTCCCTGGGGACAAGCTCTCAACACAGAGCCATCAGCCAGGGCCAGTCTGGAGCAAAGAGAAGCTAAAACCTGCAATAAGCAAAGCCCAGAATAAAAACCAGGGAAAGAGGATGGGCATGGAGAAGGAATATACGTTACTCCCTGCTCCTCTGTGTTTGTTATATTTTGCTTTGCCACTTAACAAGAACTAAAGAGTGTATATACGTATGTATGGGATTATATATGGGGTGGGAGATATATATATGTAAAAAGCTTTCATTATAAACACCACCATGGGGCTGAAGAGGAGGGGGCTGTTTCTGGGGCAGGGGAGCTTGGAAATGTCCACTGACCTGGTGTTGCACGAGGGGCGGAAAAGGAGCACTTCCCACTTCACATCCCCTTGTTAACTCAAAAAAGTGAGGTTTGGGCTATTTTTCTTCCTAAATCCCAAGTCCCTACTTTAACAAAACACAGCCCCCCATTCTCCTTTTTTTTTTTTTTTTTTCGGTTTGTGGGTGTGTAAAAGTGGAGTGGCCTGGCTTTTATCAAAGGCCTGAATGTGCCTTTGTGTCACTATAAGCAAGGAGAGTCAAACCAGGGGGGTGATGGTGCTAATGCTCCTCCAGATACCCCGGACCTCACATGTCTGATCAGCCCCGGTGCGGCCGCCTGCCCCCGAACCGGGCACGACCGAGCGCCTGGGGATGCTGCGAGGCACTGATGCACTCTGACCTTACATCTGTGTGAAGGCATAGTTTAAAGCCTGTGAGTCTTTTCACTCTGAAAACGAAACAGAGTTCCTTAAAGTCTGGCTTAATTCACATTATAGCAACCGTCAAGGAGCTAAAATACAGTGCTTTTATCCTTAAAGTCAAAGCAGTCTACGTAAACTCCCAAGTGAGAGGTGAACACCCGTTCTTGGGGAATGTAATCATATCTTTGGGATTAAAATAAGACTTTTATGCAGTCCTGATCTACAAAATAGATGATAAAAAAAAAAAAAAGAAAATGCAGCAGAAAAGAAAAGCATGTGCAGCTTCTGGCCAGGGTCAGGGCACCTTCGCACCACACGACTGACAGACATCCAGGACAAGGGCAGGGGCAGAACCACACACAGCCACCCCTGAATGAGGATGAGCCCTGATTCAACCTTCCAGGCCTGAGCTGGGAAAAGCTGTGGCTTAGGATGCAAAGTTTAGGACAGAAATTTAAAGAAGCAAACAAACACGAGAAAACCCTGTGTCCCTGGCACAGACGAGTGTCATCGCCCACACCAACAGCACACAGCCCATGACTGAGAGCATGTTTCCCATCAGTCCTCCTCCAATAAATAACCAGCTGTTTTCAGGCAAGCTAACAGCAGCTGGCAGTAGCCAAAAAGCCAGGCTTTCTCTTAAGAAACGGGACATACATTCCTTACGGGTCCCTATCAGGACCTGTTTTTGCAAACAGTTGTGCCCTCAAGCCACCCTGGGACAGCACATCAGCCTCTTGACAGGGTCTCTGCGCAACACAGTCAAACATATTTAAATGTTTGCACAATAGAGACCCAGAAGCATCATTATTTGATGGTAGTTACTGCCAAAGCTTCCCAAAATATGAAGCAGATCATATCAATACCAACTGTTCTCATCTTCCAGACAGATTTGCTGGGAAAAAAAAAAAAAGAAAAAGAAAAATCTGTTCAACATCTTGTCCAAACTCTTCAGTCTTTCTTAGCAGTGAAGCAGCACAAACCTGCTCGATCCTCCCGCACCAAGCGCCGCGCACTGGAGCAGCACGAACGGGGACTGCTCAGAGACAGCACAAAACGGGGAGAAAACCCAGACAAACTCGAGCCAGAAAGAAACATTTCCAGATGTATTGTACTGATAGACCTCATCTCTCCTAGTTGTTTTTTTTTTTTTTTTTTTTTTTTTTTTTTTTTTTTTTTTTTTTTTTTTTTTTTTTTTTTTTTTTTTTTTTTTTTTTTTTTAGAAGTCTGACCACAAGCATACAGATGGTTGGGAACTCCATCGAACCTATTTAATTTTTCTTTGTAAATACTTCCCTCTCCATGTCATGCTTGCTGGGAAGCCGCCCAAGAGCCTGGGGCATGAGGGGTAAAAATGTTATGTGGTGCGCAGAGCTTGGGTTTAAACAGCCCATCCAGGCGCCGCTGGGCTTCACATGTCACTTGTGCAGCTGAGGACCACAGTCGTGCTATGAAGGGGCCAGAAGCAAAGGCAGAAGTGTGGGATTTCTTGCAAGCGCATAGGGAAGCACGTAGGGCTGGAGCCAAGTCCCTCACTGGAGTTGTCTTCGCAGAAACGGTCCCAGTCAACTCGCACCAAAGGGACCTTCTGATGAACAAAGTCTCGTGCCATCAGGGGTCAGTGGCTCTTGCCATGGGGTCGCTCAGCGGGGTTAAAAAGTAATTAGCAGGTAAAGACTGGCTTTTTTCGGCCTTCAAGTCTTGTCACGATTGCAATCGTTTTGAAAAAATAAACCGTAAAGGGCAGCCACCATTCAGCAGAAGCCAAGTTCTTTTAATGTCTTCAATGAATAAATAAATAAATAAACCAAACATGAGCCAGAAACATGAACAACAGCTTCAAATGCAACCAACGCAGCCTCAAGTCCCTACCCCAACCAAGATTCAGTATGGCCATAGAGACCCCTGGCAGATGAATGCAAGATCCTTCACCAATACCTCTGCACCTCCAGTTCGTACCAAAAAGCGGACTTCTGGCACCAAATTAACGTGGTGACAGGCTCACTCGAGCCCCCTCCGTGAGCCCCCTGCCTGCACTCAATTCATCCTGCATGTGCAGTGTTTCCTCCTCCTTGCCCTACTAGGTCACAATAAAAAAAGCAAATGAGCACGTACTGGATGGGCAGGGGGACACTGAGGACCTGCCATCCCCTGCATTTCCAGCAGCGATTTGCCTCGCTCGTACAAAAGGCCGGGAGCTCAATCCATCTGCCACAGGGATGAAACCCAAGCAGCACATTGTATTTGCACAGGCTGCCAAATCTGAGTGTTCAGGAGTATCTTGGCACCGGCGTATCTTCTGCCACATGATAAAACAAAGACTGATGATGACAAATGAAGAACAGGTGGGGGTTTAATTAGGTCACTAAACCATGTGATTGCAACCTGCAAGGCTGCGTTAACGCAAAAGTTTGCGCCCACCACAGCCTGCTGAGATGGTCACCTGCTCCTAGGGCTGGATGCTGGGTACAAGTGGCGGGATTACCATGGGGTCATAGCTGGGAAATGACGGGAAGTGTTACCTCTTGGGTCCAATTTAGAAAAGCAGAAAGAAATCCAGCCTTTGTGCTGTTTATCATGGCAGAACAGGTGCCATTAAAAAAAAGAACAGCAACCGAATCTGTCTCCTCGCGCTACGTCTCCCTGCGGTGCGGCACCGCGAGCAGCGGTGTGTGCTGAGCGGTGTACCTTGTGCACACGTGTGGCAAGGTCACCTCAATGGCTGCTTCCTGCACACCCAGCGGCATCCCCAGCCAGGTACAGCTGCCGTGTCTCTGCCACCCCATCCGGCACCCCAGGGCATGTATTTGTACAATGCAAGTCATGAAACACCAAGCCTGGAGTTTCTTGGCGGCAGAGAAATAAGGCAACTCTTGCTTCAAGAATACATCAGTGGCAGCTGACTGCCCGAAAAACATTTCTGCAATAAAACCTGCTTCTATCAACACTGCATGAATGATAAGATCAACATAAAGCATGCTGGATTTGAAACACATTCCCACTGTGTTACACATGGGATGGACAGGAGATGACAACACTACCAGCTCAGTGAGACAGCGTGGAGATACAATAGGTACCACTCCAAGCACAGTCTATTTTCAATAAGCAGTTCTGCAAAGCCAAGTCACTGCTCACATGGGTGACATTCATCTGTCATATGAACAAGAAAGAGGAGGAAACCAACTGGAAGCTGATGAGAAACTCCCAGGTTTGTCAGTCCACGAGCATTGAACCAACCTGCTTCAGAGCCCCCTCTCTGGAAAGGCAGCGCTGAAGGGGCTGGCAGCAAAAAATATCTGTGCCTGGATAAATGACTTCATATGTCAAGACAAAGATAAAGTTACATAGAGCCTCTCGCAGAGGATATGGTCATCAGGTTTATTTTTGTAGTTTTCATTACACTCAAAATAACTTTGGCAGACTTAGAAAAAAAAATAAATTTTCAAAGCCTTCTCCCATTGATGTCACCAGTTTTAATTAATTTTTGCTGAAGTGGTCTAAAGATGAATGCTGCTGGGAAAGGGCTGGTTCCTACTGTACTGCTCTGCGTTCAAACTGCCTCCATGTTCAAACACCAGAGCTGCACCAAACGCCACTGGGATAAATACTGCGGCAGTCTCACTCGGAGACGGCTCCAGCCCGTTTCCCTGCACCAGTGGTTTGGAGGCCAGACTGCCTTTTAGCTCACTCCTCTGCCTCTGAGTCAGAGGCACTGCGAGCTCTGGGAATAACACTGGTACCACGTTATTTCCTGCCTCAGAAAATCCTGGCCACATCCAGCATTTAATGTCACCTCAGTAGGACATTAAATGTCGCTGCTGGCTGACACAGCAGCTGATCTGGTAGGGTATTGTCTGGATGAGTGATGAGAGCAGAGGACATGCCTTCCCATGGATGCCAGCGTGCTGGGGAGCTTGGTTTGAGAGCAGTCCCCAAATTCCCCGACTCGAACGCCCCCTTTGCTGCACACCTGGCTGTCACCTGCTGCTCCCTCCATCACCACAAGATCCTCAACAGGGGTGCGGAGCAGTGCCAAAAGTGGCTTTGCAATAGAGAAAAGCAAGCCAGCGTGAGCAGAAGTCCCTCTGATACTGAATCATAGAATCATTTTGGTTGGAAGAGACCTAAAGATCATAGAGTCCAACCATAACCTAACTCTAGCACTAAACCATGTCCCTAAGAACCTCATCTATGCATCTTTTAAACCCCTCCAGGGATGGTGACTCCACCACTGCCTTGGGAAGCCTGTTACAATGCCCAACAACCCCCTCCAGGATGAAATTTTTTGTAATATCCAATCTGAACCTTCCCTG
Organism: Pampusana beccarii; assembly: GCA_013399365.1. Classification (NCBI taxonomy): domain Eukaryota; kingdom Metazoa; phylum Chordata; class Aves; order Columbiformes; family Columbidae; genus Pampusana; species Pampusana beccarii. The sequence goes on along the minus strand of VWYH01008933.1, from coordinate 106,001 downwards.
GTGCAACTTGAGGCCGTTTCCTCTTGTCCTATTGCTTGTTCCTCAGGAGTAGAGACTCTCGCTACAACCTCCTTTCAAGTAGTTGTAGAGATGAAAGTCTCCCCTCAGACGCCTTTTCTCCAGGCTAAAAACCCCCAGTTCCCTCAGCCACGACATACCCAGCTGTGCCGCAGTGTCAGCAGCCCTCTCCAGACACACAGTAACCCACGGGGCCATAAGAAAAGCATTCCTCTACTTTCAAGAGGGACTTCGGGCTCCTTCCCCCTTGCCGGCTGGCACCCTGCAACACACGCATGAGTCGTACGGCTGGGAGGAGATGCCAAACCTCTCCTCCGTTTCTTCCCATCTGTTCCAACCACTCAATAAACAACCACTCAATAAACAACACCCTGACCCACAGGCTTCCATCAGTGGAGACTCCTGAAGCCACAAAACAACTCCCTAAGCAGTTCTTGAAGGTTCCCAAGGATGAAATGGGAGCCCACCACTCTGCGGCTTTCTAGGACCCTCTCGTCCGAAGATGGGGGGTGTTGGTGCCCACCCCAGGTAGCTCCCCGGAGAAGGCGGCTGGCGGCTCCAGCACATGTGGTGAGCAGACATGGCTCCAGATGTCCTTGGGGCCTTCCACAAATATCCAAAAGGGACTGGGGAACGGTCGCCAGGAAGGAGTGCATGGAAGGTAGCCAGCAGTAGTTTCTATGCTCAAAAAGATGTTTCTCCAAAAGCTGCTAAGATCTGCGATCAGATCATATTTTTGAAGGGGTAAGATTGGAAAACACGTTAAACAGAAAGTAAGCGCCTGCATTTAAATGGCACCATTTGTCATAAGTCCTTCCCAGCCAGTTGTTCCTGGCATGGGTTTTTCCATGCAGGAGAGAATTGCGATTGTGTTTGTAAGTTTAGGGCAAAAAAAAAATCGTGTTTATGTTAATACTGTAATTATAACGTTCTAGCCCCCTGCGGGCAAAGCCAGACCAAGGAAGTAAACCCTGAACTGAAGCGAAGCTGAAGCAAAGTGACTGGTGGGGTGTGGGAAGGGACAGGGCTCTTGCAGAAATCGAGGCAAGCAGGGTTTAGGAAACATTCTAAAAGCTGAAGATGTTGTAAAGTTCTCTGTCTCATTCTAAATCATAGAAATTACAGAAAAATTCCAAGTTCTAATGGTTTCAGTAGGCAGAAAAGCATGTCTTCAGGTGGCAGTGAGGAATACTTCACATATTTAAGCTCAGTAGATGCAAAACGACTCAGAAAAGCAGAGATCACCATCGATTTCAAAAAGAAATATTCTAGTTAATTTAATATTTTTCTGTATCTATTTAACCATGAAGGAGTCATAACTCACAGAAACGCAGAACAGCAGACCCAGATACTGAAGATGTAAAAAGAGCAATAATAGAGAGCTGCTATCACCAAGAGTGCGAAACAAAGAGCTGGCGGTAACAGAGCTCAGCACATCCCATTTGGCCTCCTGGAAAACATCTGCCATTTGTCAGGACTACAAAGCCAGCAGAGCCCTCTCTTCCTTGATCTCCAGCAATTAGGGAAATTCTGTTGTGCTAATTACCTGGGGAGACAACGTGGGGAGAAGGCAGAAAGCGAGTGACACTTGAAGGCAATATTTACATCAGTAAAAATTAGGCAGATATTTTATGTTGCTGGGAACCACAAAACGTATAGTGACAAACATTCCCAGCAAGCTGGAGAAAGCTGATTCCTGTGTATAAAGTAAGAGTAAAAATTTAAGAAATAAAAATAATAACATAGTATATAAATAATAACAAGCACAGCAAGAGATCCTCTGGAGTTGCTGAGTCTGCAAAGGTAGGGAGGATTTTAAATGACCGGGTCCCCCAAGTACACATGGTTTGAATTGCCGAGAAATGGAGCAATCCGCCGTCCTGCAGGCTGGAGTACCACTCTGCTCCTCCCGCTGCCAAGCCGTTATTGGGAAATATTTGTCACATATTAACTGGAACACCAGATTACTACCCCGAACATTCAACACTCTTTTGTAATATATACATACATTCAAAAGCATATGACACTGTCTTAGTGCAAACTTAAGATGAAGATGGGGATATGCAGCATCCAGCAGAAAGGACATTCAGAGTTAAGGCTCCAGAGCGCAAAGCCTGGGGAGGTACCGTTAAATAAAAAGGCACATGGAAACACATACGTTGAATTACGTGGTGCAAGAGCAGCCAAAAGAGCTGGAGATTTTCACACCCTCGGTCTGCAATACAGCAAGGACAGGTGCCGGGTAGGGCATTTTCTGCAGAGTCAGGCTTCTTTTAAGCCTTTTTTTCTTTTTTTCTACTGGATTTAAGAGGAAACATTTGTTCTCAGGCTCTAGCACAGTGTACCCAGTATTTCAAGCTCTTGAGGGACTTTCTCACAGATCCTGAAGATTAATGGCATGGCAAATACTGTATTGAATAAGAGCCTTTCGTACCTCAGGTTTCAGAAGATTGTGCTTAAAAATACAAGGGAGACAAATAAAAAAGACTCCTTAAAAATAAAGACATAAAAAGCCAGAGGCCACACAACAGCAAGCAAAGTGCTTGCAAACATGATGTTTTAGTCTTGCAAGCATGAAGTTTTAGTCTTGCTTTCAACACACCTCCAAGTGCTCATCAGCTGTAGCCTCTCCTAAACGCCATAAAAACAAGTGTTCCCACACCTGCCGGATTATATCTTGCAGCAAAGGCTGTGTGAGGATCCCAGTACAGAAAGAGACTGAACAGAAGGGGATGAGGGGCCTCTCTGCAAAATATTACAGGCCTGGCTCAGGGAATGACAATAATAAAGATACTGAGCGAGCCAACACATGGGGACAGCCTGTCCTGGGCCTGGCCAGCGCCAGCGGAACGCAACCGCTCCGGCCCCATCCCAAATACTGGAGGGACCACGGGGCTGCCGTCCTCACCGGAACGGGGCCACCAACCCGCCATTGAGGCATCTCGGAGCCCAACCCGCCCCTGGTCCGCCTTCCCAAACCCCCAAGGATGCCCTCCTCTCCTCTCCCATCCCTCAGCCACAGAAACGCCCAAAGCATGAAGGAGCCAAAGTGACACGCAGTTTTTGTCATCATCATCCCTCCCGCCTCTGCTTTGTCTGAATAAATAAAGCAAAACAACTCAGCTCAATGCAGTACACAGATGCTGCGAGCAACTAGGGAGACACCTTTTTGCACGTCCAGTATCAGAGCCAGGGCAGTACTTTTTAAAAAAATAATTATGATTGTCATTTTCCTTGATCCAGAGGCCTTCGTGGCCCTGGCGAAACAGCCGGGCCCCCTCTGCTGGCCACTGGTCCTGGGGCTCCAGCCGGCTCCGCAGCAGCTCCCCACAGCCCTGCCCTCCCCGGAGGCTCCGTCTGGAGAAATCAAGATGCTTTAAAACAACCCAGTTGAGCCCTATAGCCAAATAGGTGACTTACGCAGAGCACAAAAGGGGTTGGTTTTTGGGAAGTGGGTTTGGGATATTTTTGAGGAGGTATGAGGGGGTTTGTTTTGATTTGTTTGGGGTTTAGCTTGGTTGGTTTGTTTGTTTTACAAGCACTAATTTAGGGCTTCTCTGTAGTCAAAATAACTTGAGCCTTATATAACTTCTAAATGGATCACAGTCATCTTGTCCAAAACTGCTTTTGGACAACTGCAAGTTGCTTTTATCAAAGTGATGCCCAAAACCCACACATCCTCCAAACTTCCAACGAAACCCCGGACTGACTCACTCCAAGGAAAAACAGATCTTGTTTAAAACAAGCCCAGCTCGCCGGGTCTGCAGGGAGCGTGTCCCCCATCCCAAAGAGGCACCAAGGGAGGGACCGTGATGCAGAGCTGGCAGGATCTCTCCATCCCTCCACAGGGGAATTTTCCTTTCCCCAGGGGCTACTTTTTTTTGGCGCACAGAGGCTAATTGAAGCTTAGCTGTTCATTTGCGACCTGCTGTAGCTCTGCAGTAAATGTCAGTGAGGGCCACAAGCTCTCAGGATGTTTCCAGACCAAGCTCTTTAACTACAGACCGGAAGGCAATTCAGACTTCTTCAGGAGAAACAGGAAAAAAACGAAACACACGTAAAGTTTCCTTTGATTGCTCAAAAATAGCTGAAAGGCTTCACGGCAGTTCAGCAGCCCATCCTCGCCTTACCTCCCCAACCACTGTAGCCAGGAGCAGCCACCGATGCCACAACGTGTCCTACCCACCAGGAATCACTTCTCCTTCCTCGGCTCACAAATTGCTTTGGCATTCGTTACTAATGACTGTAACAAGTATTTCAGCAGCACGTGGGAAAACCTTCCCCCTCGTCTCTCAAATGCAGCAACCAGCAAACTCGGTGACCCGGAACCAAATTGGGAGTTTTCTGGCCACAAAGGAGCCCCCTCAATCCCAACTGCTTTCTGCAGAGCAAAGGAAAAGCCTCTTGACCACTAAAGCGCACCAGTAGTGCCCCAGTTGTACAGACTGGGCAAGACGCAGCGCGCAGAGCCCCATGAGGCTGACGGACTGGGTTGGGTCTGCGCATCAGAAGAGAGAAAAACAATTTGACCACCGGTGTCCGAAGAGCTGAAAAGAAGCACAATTTGTTTCTCAGCTGACAGGGCTTGGTTATAAAGCAGTAACATACAGAGGATGCTCACAGGAGCCTTCCACGAGAAAACCAGCGAGTACAACTGCAGCACCACATTCAAGAGCATTGTTACTGAAATATTTCCGAGGTTATGACACATAATCTTATGGAGAAAAAGCCCATCTTTTTTCGTATTGCAAGTATGAACTAACTCTGTGTGTTCTAGTACGATTAATCTCCAGGATCTCAGGAAAATCCGAGACTGCCCATTTGTGTTTTCATGCATCTATAAGTAGCATTCAAGGTTTGGTTCGGTTTGGTTTGGTTCTTAATCTTTAAAACCAGAATTGAACTATCTGCTGCTTGCAAGGCTTTGTAACATGCCTAAGCATTCTCTTCCGCCAAAGAACTGCACATCTTTCACCAATCTTTTGCTACTTCTGTGAAAAGGAAAAAAAAGAAAAGGCTTGAAGTTCCTCAGCCCAGCCCAGTCATTCAGCAGAGCACTTAATGGAGCATTTCTATAAATGAGATTCCTTTACAAACTAATCTAAGCTGTTTATTGTTTCCAAGGAGCACGCACTTCCACGGCAGAACAGGAAGTTTTGACAGTTTAAGAAGTTCATTAAACTCTGGGAGGAAATTTAAACAATCAGTGGCAGCTTTCATAGAGCAAGGCAGCGCTGGAGAAGTCGCTGCTCTCCTAAAAGGCAGCGAGGCTGCAGCTTTTAATTATCACACTTGCATTAAGCCCCAGTGATTTTGTTACTCCTTCTAAATTGTTTTGGCCCAACACTCAGGGCTCACAACCGAGTAAAGCTATTTGTTCTTTTCTTCTTATAGCCAAACGTCGCTTTTGTCCAAACCTCAAACTCCTTTATCTGTAAGCAGGCCAAAGCAAGGCAATGGAAGAAGTTAGCAGTCTCAAGCACAAGAGAGAGCTTCAGCTTGGAAACAAAAAAAACACTTTTAAACACGTTTTCCTTGATACAGAGGAATATATAAAATAGGAGAGGAGGAGCTCAGTGGCGTTGGTCCAGCGAGCAGGCGGCTCCTGAGCAGTCTGGTGTTGGCCGTGCTGGTACGTTTGCACCTACCTGGGGGGCACATGCAGTCTGAGGGAGCCTCTCTTGCCGTCCGCAGCTTTGCTAGTCCTTCACCCAGTTTCTGTTTGGAGGAGGAATAAAAACAGCTATTTAGAGAACACATTCAATCTAAATGCGGTCTGCACGTGCATGCCAACAGCTAAACCATCCAGCACGCTCCCTTCCAATGAGAGGTGATAATTTCACCCTGCTATGTTCAGCCTCTTTGGACACCTCGTGCCACAGTGGCACACAGAATATTCAGTGTTTGTTAGCAAGTGGCCAGCCTACAGCCTGTGCACAGGGCAGGAAGGGCTCCTTCTGCCCATGCCAGAAGTCCCTTGTGCCAAGCACCAGGGGCTGGATTCATCCTGAGCAGTTAACAGAAGTCCCATGTTCAGATGTCAGCACCATCTCAGCGTGTCTGGCGGCAGGAACGGCGCTGGGGGACAGAACCCCTCTGCTCCACCACGGCCGCCCCGACAGCGAGGCAAACGCCCCGGGGAAAGCCCCGCTGCATCCGACCGCCAAGCTGCTTCCCAACACCCCGGCAGGGCGATGATTGCACAACAGATGTGACCCACTTTGGCTGATTCTGTACTTAAAATTCATGCTATGTGGCATATTATAGGTTCTAGAGGAGAGGGATGAGGAGATGAAGGACAGCGGGGTGGGCACTGCCAATGAGACCGGGGTGCTCACACACACCCAGATCCCCCAAAAGCCCAGTGTTTCCATCTCCAAGGTGAAAAACCCATCAGCGGGACTACTAGAACATGTAAAAACTCACAAAACTAAAGCAACGTCTACGTGGCATATTGCAGACAGATGTGAGCGCGCTCTGCCTGCTCCCTAAGCCAACCAAAATGTTCGTGCCTGCATTTAGGACGCTGCCAAGCCCAAGTTAATAAGCCCTGATGACAGGTGAGTTGGATTAGCTCAGGCATAGTGCTTCGCGGCTGGGGCAGCCCAGCAAGGTGGGAACTCCTCATCCTCACCCGCAGCGGTTGCTCCCTCGGTCCTCCAGGAATGAATGCCCTGTCTCACCCAAAGTATTTACCAAGAGAGAACCCAGTAATCTGATAAGTGGAGTCCCAAATTTCAAAGAGAGAAAAATCAAAGTACTTATTGGATTCAGGGCATTCGGACTTGAATTTTACACAGCTGAGGACCCAAGCTATGTTCAAATATTTGAGCACTGTGGACTATTCAGGAATTAGGCTACCTGTGAATTAGGTTCTTTTCCTTTTATTCTGGAGATAAAACAGTTTTATCAGTTGTGGAAATCCTATGCATTCCTTCCTAGCTGCTCGGCTATGATGCTAAGAGGTCCTGAAAGTATCACCACGGTTTCATAGCACCTGACAGAGAAGTTGTCCTAAGAGAAGTGTAAAGAGCAGAATGATCCAGCTGCCTTCTGCAAAACATAGGCTTTCCTCAAGAAAAAGTGGCAAGAGAGTATCTAAAGAGACTTTTCTGACAGCCACTTGAAGTCTAAATTTTTATCTGCTTATTTTTAAAGTAGTATGAATGACGAAGATGCCCATAGAAACAAAAACAATCTCTGCCATGCTTTCAGTCCAGCTGGCATCACTGGGAACAGCAGCAGAAATCTGCACTGGTCCTGAATCCTGGAGCAAGTCCTCTGTCCTCCCACTGAATTGTTCTTGTCATGAAACTGATTAATCTGGACACTCTCTGCCTAATGCAGACAATAAATCCTTTGTGAATAAAACGGTCCAGCTTTGTTTACAACAACTGGATGCTTCTATAATCCTCCCGTTAAGGTTTTCGCTCCAGTATGAAAATTACGCGCTTTGAATTGGGGCTTTTGATGTAGAGCGAGTGGAGATGCTGCCACGTTCGGGACCATGCTGTTGGAAATATTTTGTGGAGGGCATCAAAGCAGGACCCTGCAGCACGTCCCGCTAAGGGAACAGCCAAGGGAAGGGCAAGGTCCCACCACATTCAAATCAGCAATTTCTCCAGTTAGATGGATGGCTGTCACGGGGCCAGAAACTAAATCCTAGTTGTCCAAATTGGCTTTCATTGGCTTAATTACGCATTCACCCTTCCTTTATTATTTCCTATCCTCTTTTACTTGCCAGACCTTTAAACAACGCTAAAAGAAACAGAGTCAGCATGTTGGTGTTGTATTTGCTGCCCTTTATATGCAGCTCTGCCATAAATTATGCCAGCAAACCCCTAGATTGGTATATGGAGTAATGCTTTGCGGGTAGCAACAGAGAACAAAGTATGCCAGGTCATGCACAGGGAGCGTATGGAGCTTTGGTTTCACTTCTGAAAAGCTGTGGTAAACTTCAAAGGAGGGCCAACACAGAATTTAACAAAAAACTGACCCCAGGCACCAGTTGATATTCACGATGATGGAAATATTCTCTCGCTCTCCAGAAACTCTCAAGAATAGAAAGGACAGAAGTTGCCTGACAAGCGAGGCGTCTTACGTAACGGGGAGGAGTTTGGTCAAGAAACAGACACTTTCTGAAACTTTAACATAAACGAATAACTAAGTTTCAAATTACTATTAATAGATAGCACAATCACTACCATGCATTCCTTGAATCTGCTACTAATTTCAAAATTTGCTTTCAGTATTGACAAAAGTTCGGTCACGCTAAACGTTTCAACAAGCTCACTCTTGCATTGGAAACCCAATTATGTGGTTTTGCTTTATTTTCCCCTGTACAATCTCCATCTGAGCGTTCCCAGTACAAAACAAGCTTTCCACACTTAACTAAATCTCAGCAAGAGGTTGCACATGATCTTAGGCAGTGCCACAGAAACCATTCCCATTGCTAAGCACATTTATTGGAGTAATTGGAACAGAACCACTGCCACGACTGGCAGGCTAATTCCTGCCTGGAGAAAAGACGTTAACTAGATTTTGTGACTGCGCCTCGCAGGCACCCCTCTGTTCTGGTATTCAGGGTTTTCACAAAAATATTTTTTAACATTTCCCTTTTCTCAAGGCACATCAATGCAACCAAGTTTCCAGGAGAATGGACACGCTGTGGCGGTGCCAGTGATACCATCCCCATAACTCATGCAGAATGAGGAATCGTCTCCCCATCAATCCCGTGCTGCCTCTGCCTGCCCTCGAATCCCCAGAGCTGCTCACAGCTGGAAGGTGCTGCCTACAAATACATTTTTGCATGACTGGGGCTTCGTGGCTCTAACGATTTTAATGCAGCACCGTGTTTTGCACCCTGGTCAGGCTGTTAAAATAATCCCAGTGTAAAACCTTCCCCAGATGCCAGAATCGATCACTCGGAGTGTCCTGCGCAGCCCCCTAAGCTGTGTTGAATCCTGCTGCACTTTATGAACTACTGTTTATGCAAATTCAGCAAACCAGCTCTGGGATCTTCAAGCGTTTCCTATGAGCGATGGGAGCTCTCCCCATCCCCCTTGCCTGTGAAAAGCCCCAAACCTAAACACCAGAGTCTGGGGAAAAACATAACCCTGGGATCAAGCGTAACTTCTCCCAGAGACTGGGTTCAGTTGTGGAGAAGGGCATTGGTGTGGACAACTGTTTTCCAAGTACGAGAAATCTTTCAGCACCGAAATCTTTATTGAATAATTTCAGAAAACCCTTGGATCGAAAGTGAAGTAACTAGTTGTTAGTCTTCTCTACCCACCATAAATCAGTTCAGCACTGCTGGACCACATGATACCCTGTGATAGACAGTCCAGATAAGAGGGATCATGTTCATAAATTTCTAACAAGGAAATTATAGTCCATTACATCCAAAGATAAATAGTATTTAAGTGCTCGGGTTACCTTTGCCAGTGAATAGAACGAGGGGAAAAAGTCGCATGTTCTCAACATTACACCGCTCGCTTTTCCACCTGGGCATTTTCTCTTCTACATCGGAAGGGTTTGCCACGCCTCGCCCTACAGTCTGACTAATGCGAACGGCAATAAAAAGGGGGAAAGCTCGCTAAAAGGGAGGAAGTTTTTCCAAAGAAGCCGGTGACACTCGGAACGAGCCCCGGGCTCCCCGCGCCGGCACGGACCCGAAGCGCCCTTCCCGAGTCTGTCTCCCTCCCTCCCGGCGCGGCTGGTCCTGCGCGCCCGCCCGTGGGCGCTGCGCGTCTGTGGGCGCTGCCCGCCCGTGGGTGCTGCGGGGCGGCGCCGCCACTCACCTNGCTGCGCGGGGACCCGCTCGGCTGCCGCCCGCCTCCCCCCGCATCCAGCGCCCGCCCTGTGCGCTGCGCGCCCCGCCGCGGAAGTGGGGCCGGCAGCTGCGGAGCGACCGCTCTCCTCAGCTCGCCCCGCCAGCCCGGGTCTTAAACGGAGGAAGCGGGGGGTGGCGGCTCCCCCGCCGCCTCCCCCGCGCTGGGGAAGGGGGGATGCTCCGAGCGCGGCCCGCCGCCCCCCATGGGGGATTACGCGGAGCAGATCCCACCCCCGCTGCCCGGCCCCCCGCGGGGACCGCTCCCCCCTCCCCGCCCGCCCGTCGCCCCCCGGAGTCGCCGCTCCGGGGTGCGGGGTGCTCGGCCGAAGCGGGGGGGCGGCCCCGCTCCAGCCGCCGAGGCGCG
>VWYH01008933.1:3170-95662 GCA_013399365.1 Pampusana beccarii | reverse complement strand
CGCGCTGGGCAGTCCGCCGCGGTGCTGCCGCGGGCGCGGAGCGGGCGCCCTCCAGTGGGGCCGGGGCGGCCGGAGCGAGCTGCCCCCTCCGGGACACCGGGCACCGGCTGCGCCCAGGCCCGCGGGGACAGGGAGGTGGGAAACGGCCTCTCCTCTCTACCGAGTGCGACCTGTAAGGTGTCAGCTTTGGGGGCTTTTGTTCTTCCGTTCCCCTCTTCGGGCGGTGATCTGTTTGAGGAAAGGTACCTTATCTGCAAAGCGCAGTGGGCTTCCACCACACGCTGTAACATACTGATTTTATCACAATAAAGCACCCCATCTGCTTTAGGGAGCCTTTGAATGAGAGAAACTATGCTCACATATAAGCACTAAGTACCCATAAACTTTGCCAAACATCTTCGCCTTCTCCTCTGTTACAGATTGCATCACGTCAAGTCTTAACTCACCTATAAAACATCTTCGGATAACTTAAAGCCTGTCTAGACTCTGAGCACATACTGTACATATCCAAATGTGCTCTCTGCCTCCTAGACCCTGCCCTTGCAGAAGTAATTCTTCTAGAGAGACGAGTGATGCAGAAGACAGACTTAGAAAAAAACTGGTAGGAGTGGTATCGGTATCTAGTGTCTGTTAGTAAAACACATGCAGGCACACAGCTAAACTGCCACGTTGGATACAGACACCGCTTTGTTGTAGCCACTATTTCCAAACCAGTTAGCCAGGCAAATCTGTATCATTTGCTATTTCCTGCTTTTTTTCACACGCCTGAAAATACAAAGAAAATTCCAGGGTTTTGTGAGCAACCTCATCCTTACCTCCTTCTCCCCTCCCCTCCCCTCCGCCTGCTAAGGCTTTGCTTACCAGCTCTATGAGATCGATTGCACATTCACAGTACCAGCACTTCAGGGAAGCTTCTATGGTGCGGAGCATCTTGTCCTAAAACATGTCCACAGGACCTGAGCCCTTCTTACAAGAGATATCAGCAAGCTGTAAAAAGAAAATCACAACCGTAGCTGCTAAGTCCTCTTGCCCAGAACTCTTAACCCACTTTCTCTGAAGTTTAAACTGCAGTTCAACCCTTCCCCTGTCCTCCTCTGCTTCTGAAGTTCAGGATCTCATACACCGATTGCACTTCAGAGACACCTTTACTTTGTCCTATCATGCATGTTTAGTAAAATGTACAACTGCGCTGTTAGAAGTGCAGCTGGTCTGCCTGGCTGAACCATTCAGATTTACAATCACAGTTTTAAGGTACAATAGCTAAAAATGCAAAGTGTGGAGAAAGACTGGAGTGGATCTTACAATTTATCTACCAACAGCTATAGGGAGTTAGTCTTAGCTTGATCCAAATATGCAAAGATTACAAACTACCCTCATTATACTGATGTATTAACAAGACCACGGGGGGGGAGGCATGCACAAAAATCTCTTCCCTAGTAAAAACAACTGAGGGCAGCCCAGAGAAGGGGAGAAATCAGAGGTGCTACAGACAGAGCCCTGGCACCTGGCTGCTGCTCGGCTGCCAACAGCTCTGTGCTGCCCCACCAAAAACCCCCGGGGATGTTGGACACCAGCCCCTTCACACCAACACATCTTTTGTAGACGCTGCAAGGCCTGCAAAACTGCTTGGCACCTCGCTGCAGATGCTGCACATTTTTTTAAGTTTACTGGGAGAAGGGAAGTAAGTTTAAACAGGTTTTTATAATATATATTTTTCCTAGCATGTATCTACTTTAGCAAGTGCCATGTGTTTTAACAGCTAACATTAACAAAGCCTAGAATACTCAAGCAAAATTTTTGCCTAATTTTGACAGAACTGTTTTATACTTACAGTTTTATAGTTATAGCAGCATATAAATTCCCCCCCCATCTGCCTTTGATTTGCATCACTTAGCTGATACACTCAGCCAAGTCCTCCCTTTGCCTCTGAAGGTGTGGGATGGAAAGTTCTGTGGGAAGGCAAGGAATTCACTCCCGGCCCCCTCAGTCCTACTGAGCTGACCTGGATGGTATGAACTGTTACTCTTCCATCACGCAGAGAAGAAACAATGCTGTGAACACCCTAAGAAGAAAGGTGTCTGTTATATCATCAAGCACAGGAGGTGGCACGGGTTACAAAGATAAGCTGTCAAAGTCTCATCCCAACTATATTCCACCCCCAAGCCAGAGATATGCACGTCTGGAGCCTCTTGCAAATTAAGCCCCCTCCACATCAGCGGAACAAGGACACCAAGTTTAAAATCTTTCCATGCATTAGGACCTACTCAACAAGCACAAAACCTGTAGTTAGGCTCCTGCAGAGCTCAAACAACTTACTGTTTCCTTCCTTAAGAAAGGTTTGCACTGTCAGAACAATAAATGGCTGTAACTTGCTTATTGCATCTACACCAACAGCCTGCCTCACCGAACCCTACCATGGAAGCTTCCCTTCCACCTGCTCCACAAGCCAGCCACACAGTGTCAAGCGGATTAAGAGGGCATTGAATGAGACCAAGAAATCACCAATTTACAAACACGGAAGAGCAAAAACTATCAAAGTGCGTCCACGGAGCTTGCAAAGCAGTGCCATTTTCTTCTCAACTCGGCACCCGAGTTCCAGGAGGCACAAATGAGAACCCTTCCTCCTTCCTATTTTATAGCCTGATGACAGTTTCTCAGCTGCAAGGATTATTTACCAGTAATTAGAGACCAAGCTCCACAGAAACATGTATTTGAAGACTTCAAGATGATGTTGTTACCATTACAAGGGCTTAAATATGCCACAGTTCTGTGGCAGGCAGCATTTCTCTGCGTTTTGTTCCAGCACAATCCTCCTAAAAACTTTATCAAGAAAATGCTGCTCTTCAATGAATCAAAACAATATTGAAACTACGAAATGCAGCTTTTCAGACCTTAACAAAAAAGTTAGCTATAAATACTTGACACTGAAAGCACTAGGCAAGTTTCCAGAGGCTAATTAGCCAGTCACCAAGTGATGCACGCTGATTGAAACAGAAAATCTGGGGGAAAAAAAGACCCACAAGAGGCACCTACTTAGAATGTACACTTTTAAACCATGTTTCAGAATGCTATCACGAAGTATTATACACCACGATTAGGTGCTCTTAGCCCTTCAAATCTTCATGACTAATAAAAGGAAGGTAGTTAAAAACATTTCATGTTTTCAAAACTCGTTCAGCAAGCCCAGAGACTCCTCACCTCAAGCGAGATGCTTAATGAGCCCCATCTACAAAAGGAGAGGGCGCAGCTTCAAAGAGAAAACAATTTTCAAAAATGAAAATTACCTTTATTTTCCACTTTGATACCCATAAGACTACAATGGTTCAACAAGGTAAATGTAACAGTTATACAAAACATATGTAAATATTTACAGACTTAACTGTACAAAATAATTTAAAGTTTACAAAAGTTTCACGCAACTTCTGTTGACTGACACAGTCTAGGAAATCTCCCTGGAGAAGCATATAGGATCTTTGCATTTCTTTATTTATTTAATGGTTCAAAAAAAGGATGCTGCAAGGCTTCATCAAGAGTAATTCTTTTGGTGGGATCATATTCCAGCATCCTGCGAACAAGGTCAAACAGACTCTGATGGTCTGTGTCTTGGCAATGCATGAATTCCTGAAAGAAAAAAAGCAAGTGTTTTAGAGAGACCTTTCACAACTGCAAATGTAACAACACTATAAAAATGTTGTCTCCTACCTTTAGAGGCTTACAGCGTCTCCTAACGTAACGCCCTGCAGAACTATGTTCATCCCAGTCCAATTGGTCGTGACGAAAATAATGCTTTCTGCATGACAAGGAAAATAATTTTAAGACAGTGTCAGTGTATAAAGTGGGCAGATGCTTTTCTAAGAAGTTTTGAAACATCATAAAAGTTTTCCTGTATATCCTTGTGCATTTGGGAGCTAACATCTCTTCTAGCTAACAGTAATTCAGAGATGTTGTTTTTTATTACTATTGTCACAATATTTAGAAAACAGGCCCTGCAGTATTCCAATCAACAAAGCCACTGAAAACATATTTTCCATTACTGACATTTGAAGAGATAGATGCTTTAAGATGCTCTCAGGTAACAACTTGGTCTCATCTGCTAGTAATAAATAAAAGACAGCTTGTCAATCAACCTTTAAAAATAATTTCTTATAAAATCTGCAGAGTTTAAGTGGTTAGCAACTATTTAACAAAATCAGATTATTCCCAAATGTCTTTAAATTGTGTCTTATACTGTTCTGGTGACAATACCAAACTCAGCTTTAGAGACTTAAGAATATTCATATTCAGTTTCTGTTCAAGAAGCTGGCATTTTGGTTGCTAGCAACTCAGACTACAACCAGAAAATAAGACTATTGTCAACTATGTAATTCACTTAAATGTGACACCATTTCTTGCAATATACTAATTAACAGGTAACAAGAAGCCTGGAAGTCTCTTTGTTATCTTCAGAAGCTCACAACTAACAATGGAAACTTTAAAATTTCTCTTATAATAGGAAAATATTAGGCATTTTACTCCTCCTATAATGAATTTACCTGGATTTCTTGATCATGTGAGTTGGCAGAGGCCCTAGTATTCTTTCCATCATGGCCAAGTGTTCCTTACTATCGTGTGTCTGTGTGGAAAAAGCAATGAACTTATCACATTTTTCTACTCTCAGGCACTTGGTAACAACATTCATCTACAAACAAGACATTTGCTGGAGTAGCACCACAGTATCTTTATATATTATCACCAAAAATTACAAACAGATTATGCAATGCAGCTCGTTACACAGCACTTCTCACAGTTAAGACGGCCCCCAAACAGCAGAGTTCATAAAGCAAGGTTTGTATGAGTATGTTTTCTTTACTCCTAATTCCAGCAGTATCTTCAGACTTTGGGCAGGCTTCATCATCCAAAAAGCCAGAACAGACACATGAAAATAGTCTGAAGGAGATATTCAAGACATCACATTTTCATACATGCATGCTGTCTTTACAATCTCATCCATGTTGTACTGAAAAAGCCTGTAAAGCTATGCCTTTTACAGCAACAGTTAAGTACATGTCACTAAAAGGTCATTAAAACATGAAAATCAGTAGGCTGTAAACAAAAATGTTCTATTTAACTTTAGGTACATACCTGAAACACTGTAAATCCTAGGTAATACTCAATTAGAATACAACCAATACTCCAAACATCACAAGGCTGTGACCATCCCAGTGCTGCAAAATAAACCAAGTTTATGTTTTACTTTTTAATATGTTCTCAAACCCTGTAATCCACAAAGCATATACCCATTTTCCATGCATTTACTGATGCCCATCTTCCCCTGTACACCTCTCCTCAAACCCTGGCAGGAGAGGAACATGTATGTACTCTAAAATACTTTAGAATGTTTTAGAGTATTTATTTTACTGTTTACTCTTAAGAATTCTAACATCACCACCTGTGGAAGATGACTGAATTATTAGAGCCAAAAGCAACTGTTACAGTTTATGAAGTAAAGCCATCTGAATGAACTGTAATTAACTGTCAGAAGGTTTAGAACTCTTTACTGACCTAAAATAACCTCAGGAGCTCTATAATGTCTTGTAGACACTAATGTGCTGTGATGCTCATCATCAAAAGTTGCACTTCCAAAATCAACGACTTTGATGTCTGTGTTCTTCAAAGTACGCTCATCTCGCTTCTGTAGGAAAATCAAAATGCTATTTGTTAGTATTTTTTAAAAGTATGCTTAGGCAAAAGGTACTAATCACATTATCTTACCTTCAAAATACCAGATAACATAAAACACTAAAAATTAAACCTATGTAACAAAACACTCCTTCCAAATATATCAATTCCTATTCAGCTCCAGCTTTAAGAGGAGCCAGTAACAAAGGGATTTAATCTGAATGCTCAAAACAGCTGAGTATAGACCTTCCTCACAGTAACAGAGATCCTTTTTTTGTGAACCTTCAAGTTAACTTGAGTTAGTTGTTATGTCTCTCTTGTTTTTCATTATCCATTGGTACGTACACTCATTTAGGTAATTTTAACTCTAAAATAAAAATAAAACCAAGCCCTATGCATAAACTAGATGCACTGAGGTCCATATTGCTTTTCTGTCTTCAAGAAGTTTTTATAGTTCGAAAAAAGAGCAGCAACATGAAAAGAAATCATTTCTGCCAGTGCTAGAAGTCATTTGTACCACAAGTTCTTATCCTAATGCTATGTATCAACAACAGTCTTATTCAGGGCCCACACCAATTAGAACTCGGCCCAATGATCAACATCCCATGTTGACAACAAATAGAAAATTCACCTTAGCTACAATCCAAGGACTGTAAAACTGACAGGCACGTCAGACTCCAGGGTAATCAGACAGAAAGCAAGATCTGACATTTCTCTCAAAACACAGGAATGCTATGAATGCTATAAATGCTATAAAGGGATTCCAATGGTTTAAAAAATACGAAGGAAAAAACCTGGCTAAATCCAAAACCATTAACACAATTCTCCCTGTGAATGCCAGAACTTCATTAAACAGGAAATAACTCAACTGGTCATTAGATGAAACAGTTTCGTTTGACTCAGAGCAAAGTTACTCAGCAGAAAGTTAGTACATCTCAAAAAGCACAAAAGAAAATTCTAGTAAACATAACTTTACCACTTAACCTTTCTACACCTTTTTTTTTTTAAAGCAAAGTTCAGATGAAAACAGAAATAGCCTAATTCAAGTTGGGAGAAACAAAGAACAAACTTACCATTTTGGCATTGTACTTCACTATGTAATCAGACTCCACAAACAAGATATTTTCAGGCTTTAGATCTGTATGAGTTAGTTTATTATGGTGTAAAACTACAAGGAAAAAAACAGAACAGTATTCCATATTAACACATTCACCTCCTAAACAGAAAAAAAAAAGAACATATTTGATAAACATAGTGATATTTACTTACAGTTTATAGACTGGCAAATTTGATAAGCCATATTTCTAATGTCATTAATATGAAATGGCAGAAAGCTGTTTTCCTTAATAAAGTCGTAAGTACTAAGTCCCAGTAGCTCAAAAACAATGCAAACATGGCCGTGATGATCAAACCACTCCAGCATCTGGACGCAGCGGCTTAAAAAAAGAGAAAAAAATATATCAAATGAAAACTCAACTTACTGAATAATTATATTCTGCAAATCCTTAGTATGCTGATTGTTCTAATTTCATACTTACAAATTGCTGCTTGGATCCATGTTGTTTAAGTGTTCCAACACCTGTATTTCTGAACGTGCTGCTTCCCGGTATCTACCAACATTTTTCACAATTTTAACTGCTACATGCACTCCTCTCCTTTAAAAGACAGTAAAGCATCATAAACTGAATCAATTATTATCAAATACCTATAACCCCAAAGCAGCTCAGCTTTAATAAAAGAAATACAGAAAATTAAAGGTTACAGAGAATTATGAGTTGGACTAACGGAATCTGACTGAAGCACACTGAACTTAATCAGAACTGTTTTTATAAAAAAATGTAATATCAATATTTCCTTTGACAAATACTCATAGTATATGCTAGATTAACTACTTCCCAGTCTTATTATTTCATCTAAGTAGAATAAACATCAGGAATCCACCCGCAAGATGATTAAAAAAAAATTTAGCCAAGTTCTCATTTGAGGAAAGTACTCAAAAATGTATCATTTTTTTCCTTCAACTTGCACAACTTGCTCTGGCTTCTTCCAAGTGCTCCTACAGAATCATGGGAATTCAATAACTTCTAAAGTTTAGGTTCTGAGTATTTTGTACTAGTAAAAACTGACCTGCACTGAGTGTAACATTACAACTGTAAAGCTATTACTTAAATGGAACACAGATGCACATAGTTCATTCTGCTCCATTCACTGATAGACAACTTTTAATTGTCTCCGTATTTTGATTCTCATGACTTAAGAACAGTGTCTCCTCCCACAACATGGGCAACTAGAAATAAGCTTACGAGGTATCTCTCAAAAACAGTCTAATCCCTTTCTTAAACATAATGCAACACCTTATGTGAACTCTGATTTCCTTTTAAAGAAAACATCCCTGAACTTTAATTTCTGAGGTAAGGAGATCCACTTATAAAAATAACCAACACTTACATATCATGATCTATGCACTCCACTACTTTTCCAAAAGCTCCTTCTCCTAAAGTTGCAACAATTTCATCTAAAAAGAACAAACACAAGTTAGAATTATGTAACTACTTAAACAATAATTAATATTATTAATGTAGATTTAAAAACGTGCCATTACAAAAGCATAATTACTTTAAATCTCAGCATCTGAATGCATTACTTTATTGGACAGGTGTCATGAAAACAGTTAGCTAAAAAACTATCTCTTGTTCTAATCTCAAGATTCCAGTTCATTTACTAATTGGAACTTTTTGAACACAGTATTTAAATTCTACAGAAAAGAAGATATGCAAAAAACAAAAAAAGCACAAAAAAAACAGAACAAAAAGAGTAATGAAGATTTCTTTAGCCCCCCTCCTCTGACATACTATTCTAAACAGATTTTTTGCTGAAAAGTTTTTAAAAAGTGTTGAAAAATGTTCTATACATCTTGCTCTCAGAACGTCTCCACTTTCACAGACCAGGTGACCCTCCTCATCATCCTCTACACTCCTGGATCTTTTCCTTCGGTGACTCTTCTGGAAACGGCACCAAGATCGTCCAGCCAATCAATATATCACAGTGAATTCAGGTCAGAATACGCAATTCATTCAGCGGGGAGATATTCAGGCATTCAGTTACACACCAGGCCACGAACAGTTGGCAGGAGCAATTTCAAATTCAGTCCCCAGAAATTCACAGGGCACAGTTTATGTTACAGAAGAAAAACATGGCAAGGAACAGATTTTCAGATAAATACTTAAAAGTGATAAAGCAACAGAAAAAACAATACAATTTTGTTTCTCAAACAGTGGTTTAACTGAAGACAGATTAAAAATGCAATATCACTATTTCTAATACTTTGCTAACAAATAGCAAAAAACAGTTTTTATATTTACATATCTAAGCTTATAGTCAGGTGAAATGGTTCTACTTTTAAAACATATGCTTCATGTAATACAAATACAAAAAACTACCGAGTAATTTTACTTCCCCCATGTTTAGAGAGAGAAGAAAAATTACGCCGGGGTCCTTAACTTGCATTGTATTATCTAATATAACTTGCTGTTTCTACTGCAGAAATGTGACATAAACCACCTAAAATATGTATCAGTGGGCATCATGCCAATAATGAGAAATTCAGAGAGCATGCCTTTAAAGGCAGTAAACACCAAACTTATCCCATCTCCAGTAAAGTATTAGCTGCCATTAGCCAGGCACATGACTTATCAAAGTTTTCTGGAATCAGGTGTGGAATTGTTCTTATCAATTTACTAGACATGCATGTTTCATACCTCCAATTAAGTCAACATTAAAAAGGCATGCCACTTCAATTACTTTTAGCAATAGCATGGATTACATCTCACTGTCTACCCTCAAAAATGTAGTTCACTACGCTGCAGAACTAAAAAGCGATAACTGTACTTTGAAATAGGATAGTTACTTGTCTTCAATTTCAAGGTAACATTTTTCAGATTAATCCCAGTGATCTTAACTACCAGCCACCTACGTTCCCAGTGTATAACTAGTACCGATGATAACCCCACCCCCCACCCAATACTCTGATGCAAGTCTCAATGAAGAACATACTCATATGCTCATAAATTGACTCAACTACAAATCCTTTTTTAATAATATACTATTTCTCAAAAGTACTGTGACCAGGAACTGATGTTCTAGTGCTCACTTAAGAAGTCTATTACCACTAATTCATTAATAATAAAGTTAAAAATTGCTCATACCGAATGCGATTGGTGACTGGAGCAATGATGCCTCTTATGCTTCCTTTTATGACTACTTTTCCTGCTCCGACCAGAGGATTTGCTATAGTGATGATGGTGACTCTTTTCATAGTCTCTGTGATAATGCCTGTGGTCATATACTTCACAGAAGTCATTTCTGTATTCCTCAACATATCTCCGGTCATGATGGTCTCTTTCATTTATGGCTCTATCGTCCAAATAATGACTGAAAATATATTTTAAGTGAATGTTCTCCACTTCAAAAACTTGAGGTTCCAACAAGATAAGCGACTTGAGCTGAGTTACATAGCATCTGTCTTTACATCAAGAATGTTTTTTAATTGACTCCCTCCCCAAAAACAGAGGAGCTTTTGATGTTACTTTATTATGAATATAACAATAGCCAGTCTCAAATACACAGCAGCCATCCACATGAACAACATATAATCCGTCCGCAGTTCGCATAGTAAGTAAGAAACTCAGACTCAAAAAGGAGAAACACTTCCTAAAATATAGTGAGCAACTCAATTACAATCTCCAAAGTCACAGGATAAATCGCTCTCAATACCGCAATAATCCCTTTCTATGGCTCCAAAGCTCAAAGTGAAAAACAAAACCTGGAGACTGAGAGAAGTAGCATTGTTCTTAGTACTTCGCATTAAACATTAAAAACCCCAGAGAATATCTGGATCAAGGATCTTCCGCACATTAAACAGAACCCTTTAAGAAAGCTGCTGAGGCAAAGAGCCCCCATCATGCTGTACACCTACCCTCTTCCAGCATTTTATAAGCATTAGTATGAGCTCTTGAAATAATTCCATGGGATCTTCTTCTCAAGGAAAACAGAAAAACACATCCTTCCAGTGAAAGTAGTATGGGAGAAAAGGCAAACCACCTCCAAATTAGTAAGAGAAACTCATACTCACCACTGTATTACATGATTAAACAAACCTTCTCTTCCTTTTGTTCACATTCAGTAAATGAAAATATATACTTTAACTTGAAATTTAATATTGAATGCATTCAATACCAATACTTAACTGACAACAGTGAAACAAATTAGTAACATTTACTTGTTTCTGTTAAAGAATTTCTATGTAATGGTCTAGGTACTGTGTTAATAAAACCAATTATCTCTTAAGTTTGTCTTAAATGAGCCAAACCTCAAGGAATTGCCAGCTCTAGGCACTCAAAAACTCATTCTGAAAACATATTTGTTCTACATATGATAAGAAACATTAGTGCTATTCAATTCAGAGTCTTATACCTTTCTGAAATAGGATTTGGTTTATAGTGCTTGCTTTCCTGTCCACTGCTGTGGGACCTTTTCCTGCGTTTATGGCTGCTACTGTGCTTTCCTTGATCCCAACTCTTTCTGTCGTCCCATTCCGGACAATGAGATTGCTTTGAATGCCGCATCTGCCGCTAAAGATAAACAAATCAACAAAAATACAAAAAGACAAAAGGATTACACTGGTATTTGTAGATTGAGTCCACTTCTGTAGTTTGATCAAATATGACACAACTAGAAATAAGTATTTCCTCAAATAATAATTTTTCCTCAGCTTTCCCCACGCATTATTTTGGTTCTGGGTGAGTAGACATAGCTTTCTCATCCTAACACTGCAACGCTGTTATGAAACACAAAGCAAGATTAAATAGGTCAACTCATCTTCACTTAATAGCTTCAAACATGTCATTAAAGCCTATTTTAAATAAACTCTTAAGTGACTAAACAGAACAATTTCCTTAAAAACTCTTCTGTTGGAAAGACACCTTAATCTTCAAATATCCTCTCTGAAAAAACCTATATGGGACATGAGTTACTTCAAGGAAGTCAAATCTAAAAACTCCTCCTACAGATTGATTTACAGACACTTTTCAAGTTTTAGCAACAATCACAGTGACCTCCGATAAATTAACACATAACTTGGTAGTACTATGAGCCATAGTTTTTGAATCCTATTAGCATGCAAGTATGTGAGTGTTTATTTGCAAGAGATAAAACCCACCAGCTTCTGTTGCTGGATGTTATAAGCAGGAATTCTCTGTTCAAACAGGTACATGCACAACTGGGGGGAAAAAAAAGGAAAATAAAGCATAGCTGTAGATTTAAGAGTGTAACAAAACCAACCATTATTTGTTTTCTTTGGCAGTTTTTGAAAATAAGAGTAATATTACATATCTATTCAGTATATTCTGAAGAATGAACTAACACAGGGCAAGAAAATTTTTCCCTAGTAAGTGGTGATAGCAAGAAAAGTAGTTTAGAAACAAAGATACCACTAAAAAAACCCACGATGATTCCGTAAACTGACACAGAACAATGTTGGTTGTCTCTAGATCAACTAGAGGCAGCAAGAGAAAAGCTTTTAGAGCACGTAAACAGCAAGCCTCTTCCGAAAAAGTTTTTCTGGTACTTCTGTAATATTTGCGACAGATTGGTAGTTTTAAAAAAAAAAAACAAACCCAAACACACCACAAAACACACAACAGACACCTGTACACTTTTTTTTACAGAAACCAGTTTTTAAAATACAAATACAATGTAAACATAGTGGCAAACTACGCAAAAATAAGTGACTGGTATAACCTTCAAGTCAGTCACACTCTAGGTCTCGCAAAAATCTTATTAACTTACAATACATTAATAAGAAATTAAAAAATATACTAATGTGTCAAATGACAAAAATTCCTGAAGGATGAAGACAAAATTAAAACCTATTAGTGTTTCATTTACATGCCTGAATTTCTTCTCTTCTTACCCAGCTCCAAAGCCATTTTCAACCTAGATAACTCGAATTATGAAATACACTCACGTTTCAATTATTCTACTTGCAAGGTGAAGAGCTCCCCCCCACACTCAGTTATAGGTGAACTGACGATTTCACTTATGATTGCCTTTCCCCCTCCCATTTGGCAGAAGGCAGGCTGCAATAACGCTGTATAGTGGACAAATATCTAACTAAAATCACCATCAAAGAGTCCTGCAGAAGGGGACTTGGGGGTGGAGAGATGTACATTTGGCACAGGAAACTGGAAGAAAGGTTTAGCTTTTAACTGCTGCTTAACTACACTCAAGTGCACTCAGAATTACTGGAATTAAGATGGAAGTGGCATGTTCTGTCCCTAAAGGAGACAAGTTAATCCAAATAAGGAGGCAATTGTTAGAATAGGTCTGTGCAAGGCTCAAAATGGCTACAACCCACAGTAGGAGCCACTTCAAGATTTTCTTACTATTATGCACTCCCTCTAAATTTATGCACTGAAACACTTATGTAATACTGACAGCTGACATGAACGTATGCATTCCTATACAGCATCTGGTCCTAATCTGTACCACAGGCCGTTTTCACTCCCACATTTTGCCATAAGGTTTCTCAAACAGGAACCACGGACCCTTTGTAAAAGATCCACGTATACAGCGCCTCGGGAAGGCCCCAAAAGTCCTGCCATAAGCTGCCTACACAGCAGGTTCTAAATGTCTCTCCTTGAAAACTTGGCAGGCTGCACAGATCAGAGGAGGTCAAAGGCTTATTCCTTTGAGATGACCAAAGTTCACCAGGTCGGGCCGATCTGATCGTCCGGGGGACAGACACGCAGGAGCAGGTCCCACAGGAGACACCCACTACCCCAGCCCACCGAGTCCCCTTCCCCTCGGGAGGCCTCTGGAGCCGGAGGGGGGCGGGAAGGGCCCGTCTCTGCTGCCATCTGGGCAGGCGCCAGACACCTCGGTGCAGGCCGGGCTGAATAACCGAGGTGCGCGGCCGGTTCGCCCCTCTGCCCCCCACCCAAAGCACCCACCGCACCCGAGGCCCCAGCCCTAAAGCCCCAGCCCAGCCCCCCCTAGCCCCCACACGCACCCCCACAGGCCCTCTCCACCACACGGGACTCCGAACATTAGGGTCCTGTACTGAGGATCTCTCCCCCACCTTAACGCCTCCTCAACCAACCCCTCACGGAGGGCTCTATGTTCACCCTGCTCCCCGGGCCGCGGAGCCGACGCGAGCAGCACCCCTCGACCAACCCTCTGCGCCCTCTCCGCCTCCCCGCTGCCTCGGCCCCCTGGAAAAATAACGGAAAGAGGAAAAAGAAAAGATCCCGAGGAAGAAGGCCACCTCCACCACTTACAGCTGGAAAAAAAAAAAGCGAGCGATCCCCGTGTCCGCCCTGCGCACACAAACAAAATGGCGGCCGCTGCGGAGCGCGCAGAAACCGCTTCCTCCTCGCTCGTTCTCTCCGTCTCGTGGCTGCTGCGCGGAGTGACGTCAGACGCACAGCACAACGGGCGGACGTAGCACAAAGGCCGCCCCCTAGCGGAGGTGGGGGGAGGGCCAGGGCGAGCGGCTATGGCGGCCACTATGACGGGAGCGCGGTTCTCTCCGCCCAGCCCTGCCCACACCCTTCGGGGTGGCTTTTCCCGGCGCCCCTCTCGGGGGAAACCTCCAAGGAGCTGAGGCCGTGCGGCCTGGGGACCGAAATTCACGCAGGGGTTCAAGTAGCGAGCCCGGGTTCAAAGGCGAGCACCGAGCTGTGGGGCTGCCCTGCTCTGCTGCGGGATGTCGCCTAATTGAACGGTCCAGAAATCACACTGCCGATTAATTCCTCTCAATGAATTCATCAAGTGTTGTGTTTAAACGGTTTGGTGTCCAGGTCAATCCCACCATTCGGCCTGGCTTTATGCTCGCTTAGGAGCAGCTCAGGTTGAGCCCCGGGTGGGTTGTTCCTGCGTGATGCTGACAGCAAATAAAACGAATAAAATTGGTTATCTGCCCAAGTCTGCAAGTTACAACCACCACCGTCTCTCCGAGTAATTTCTCTGGCTGCTGAAAAGAGAGTGTGTGTGGTGTTGGCTGAAAGGGAATCGAGTTGTCCCCATCCTGGGGTGGATCCGCCGAGCTGCTCTGGCTGTGGGGCTGAGAGGACGGAACCCTAGAAATGGGATATGGTGATTGAGCTTTGTTTTGCATCCAGCAGAGACAAATACCCGCTTGCTCCAAAAAAGCCCAAAACCCCAGTGTCACGGGCGTGAATTAATCCGGTTCTGTACTGTGGAAAAATTATTACCAACTCCTCTAGCAGTCGTTCAGACACGGAATTTAATAAGCATGAAGAGATCGCTTTAAAGTAAAGAACAGCAAAACCAAAACGGGGAGGAAACTGGAATTGGAATGCCAGCTTCAAATTTATTAGCTCACAATGTTTTGTCTGGGGAAAATTGAAAAATTCCTGAAGGTCAGTGGAAA
This sequence comes from Pampusana beccarii, assembly GCA_013399365.1. Lineage (NCBI taxonomy): Eukaryota > Metazoa > Chordata > Aves > Columbiformes > Columbidae > Pampusana > Pampusana beccarii. The sequence goes on along the minus strand of VWYH01008933.1, from coordinate 80,553 downwards.
ATTGAAAAATTCCCAAACTCGGTGACTCTTCCTAAAATAATTTTAGCAACTTTTACCTCTGATATAGCAAGATTTTGCAACTTAAGAAAAAACTAGAATATCTAAGGCATGGTGTACTTTACATTGAACAAGTACTGGTGTCTTTTTAATGTCAATCCCCCAAAATATTAGCAAACACTGCTAAAATGAAGACGTACATTTGGATTCATGGTTTTTAAAATTTTCTTTACAATTTATTTGCCAGTGAGCTTAAGATAAACATTTTAACACGGTTTGCACTAGAGTAAAAATCCTGTTTCTCTTGTGTTGTGGTGTTTGTTGTTTTTACTAAGAGAAACTGAGATATGGAACACTGATGGTTATTTGTTGCCACGTGGTTTGTTTTGTGCCAAATCTGTCAATGCTAAATATGGCTTTGGTGCCAGTGGTTTACTCCTTCTTATTTAGCATGTAAATGACTGGTTATTATTTATAAAACTAGTAATGACATCTGTGAAGTGTTAAGAGTTTTCCCGATATCCACTGATAGAGCCTTTGGCAGAGGAATTCCCTCAGAACGCAAGCAGCAGAAAAAAAGAGGGATGAAATTATGTATACAGAGAGAGAGGATGCACAAGGGAAGTGTTGTGAACATGCAGAAAATATCCATTGACCTGACACTAGCCAAGTGTACCAGATAATCACAGTTTCTCTGTGAGTTCTTATTCCAAGAGGACTGTCTCGGAAGGGTATTTGGATTTTATGGGATGTTTCTTGCTGAAAGGCTGATGACAAACCAGTGGTGGGTATCCCTGGGATGTGGCAGAATCACATTGTCTGCCTTCCTTGCCTCACTGCTTCTGGAGCTTTACTAGGTCTTACCTTTGCTATTTTTGTCTTCCCATATAAATAGCCAAGAGGCCCTCGAACAGGGTGTAGCAGCTTAGGGACAGTTTGGGGAAATCCTGTTTAATGGGACAGAATAAGATCCCACTGGAAGAGACTGTTGGAACTGACTACCTTGAAGCAGGAAAATTTTGGTTCTGGGGTATTTCAGTTCTCTCTCATTGGGAAGAAGGATCTTCAGCCTGGAATAGAAGGGGTGGAAATAACTATTGTTCATTATGAAAATGTGATGAATGGGAACTAGTAAATATTAATAGTTTTCAGCTGATAATTGAAAAAACAAATCTATCAGAAGTTAAGAATAATCAGCTTTTTGTTTTGAACCTTTTTGAAGAAGAAAAATGGTTATATAAAGGTCGTACCACCTTCACATCAAATATACATAAAGTAAACTAAATAAATTTCACTCTGAAGCAAAAGCCTCACAACAGTTTATAGCAAGTAGCCTCTGTAGACAGACTGCAAAGTAGTTTCAGCTATTGCTCTTTGTGCTGAACAAAGTGCTGTGAAAAATACTTCTATAGACATTCAAAAGCAAAGCAGTATTGAAAGCAGTGAATTTTCCCTCCTGTTCAGGAGGTGGCAGTGGAAACCCAGCAGTAGGGACATGTCAGCTGGAATTTAAGTGGTATCTCAGAGACGAGAAAGTCAGGAGAAATTCATTGGCCATGACCAGGTTATGTAGTTCAAACAAAGCAACAGCCTCTCTAGAAATGGCTGTTTTTAAGAGAGGAATAATCTTTAATGGTGAAGAATCAAATTAGAGAAATTTAATCTTTACAAAACTGGGAAGGAAACTCATTTGAGTGCAGTTATAGCTACTTCAGCTGTCAAGCCTTATGGTATTTACTGTTTTTTATATGAAATGTTTCCTTGTTTAATTAGACTTTACAACACCAAATGTATGCTCAACTTGAGGAGAGAGTAACACACAATGCAGCCATGTTTTAGATTGCTTTGTGCAGCAAAATATGTTACAGTTCCGTGTAATTATCCTGATGGGACACATTTGTGCCTGTATGAAAAGCTACATTCAACACATTTGCTTCAAAATGCCATTTTGTATGGTCCCTCTTTCAGATGCTTTACAACAGCAGGTGATCCATCCTCACAGCAGCTATTCAGGAGATGTAAATCTCATTTAGTTTTCCCATTGTTCAGATATGAAATTTAAAGCAGGGGTTGTCTGCCTTGCCCAAAGCTTCTGAAAGACTCAGCAGCAGAGCCAAAAATTCCCGACTTTCAGTACGTGCAGCGCTGTGCTTGCTCTCTCTTAATTAAAGATGTATTGGTTTTGGTTTTCCTCTCTCTGGTTAGCATCAGAGGGTGGTTGAATACCGGATGTGCTGTGCTTTTAGTTTATGGATTTCTGCAGTTTTGTTTTTTATACCGATGGAGAGAATTTCATAGAGGCCTTGAGGGGGTGGTACCAGCTGTAGCTTTGCTTGGGAGCTCAGGGGCAGAGTAAGGACTACACTGCCTGTTCATAAGGGACTGAACTGAATGGGGATGGAAAAACCACCAGCAGCATTTCTAAGATATATCAGGGATTATCCATTTCACAGATCACTATAACTACTGACCAAGGGAGCCAGTGTCCTAGATTGTTGTGACGTATGTAAATTCAAACAGATAATAGGAGCTTGGATGGGTGGATCAGCAGAAAGGCAAAGCAGGAATCCGCTGACAGTATTTCCATTCCATGAGAGTTTCTTTTTGAAAAGGGTCATTTTATAGTAGTTTGTTGGGGGTTGTTTGTTTTTTTCCAGGTGATGCAGTAGAATAGAAAGATGCAAATCTTCAGCCATGTCAAAAAGAACAAGTTATGGTTGTGGCTCAGGGATACATTTTCCTTGTTAGAGTTTTTTGAATTTTTCTTAGGAAAACACTAACCCAGAGATTTGGGTGGGTGTGGGCACTTGTGTTCATTCACACCCGCACTGGTGACCAGTTGTGGCCAAATACGATGATGGTTCTCCTCAGACCGTGACTAGTGGCAGACAGCAATGGCCTACACTGCCCTGGGGTGTTCATACATGGTATTAGGATACAAAGAGCAATAGAAACACCGTGACTTGAATGGCTGCCAAATTTCTACTCAGGCAAGATGTTTTCTCTCCAGTTTTTACTTCAGGAATAGTGCCATGATGTGTCTAGGTGGGGTCACCTCGGGCTGGGCTGACTCAATCCGTTCCCTTTTATTGCAAGGCTCACAGGGACAGTTGAAACTTCAACTTTTCTCTCTGTGGCACAACTGAGGATCCGGCCTTCTGAGGACTGAAGTGTTTTAGCCTCATAAAGATTTGGGGGCTTGACACTAGGAAGCCTGAATAAGCTATAGTTTACAGGAAATTCAGCCAGATCACTTACCAGTCCCTTTTGGCAAGAGCTCAGGCAGCCTGAGGAGGAACACTGTGCTGAGAAAGGGGGTTGCACATCCCACTTCTGCGAGATTTGGAGTCAGCGACATCACTTACGCAGTCCAGAAGTCCTCGGTTGGTAAGAGCAGGCGGAGCCAGGCTGTGCTGAATGGATGAACACGCTCACAGGAGCAATGTGGTGCAGATGCTCAAGGTTACAAACTCTACCACTTACGCCTACATGAGTTTCTCCTTTGAGTCTCCTCTTTGTTTAAAATAACTTAAAGCTACTTGAAGCAAGGATGCCTCTCACTGAATGTGGTTACTGAAATGGGACCCTCGTCTCAATAGAAGCTCTCAGTTTACAGCAATACCAACAATTAAAGAATGCAATTAAACATTAGTTGTACCATGGAGTTTTATAGGAACAGACTAAAAGTACTCAGGCCCAGTCCTGTATTTGTCCTCTCATTATGAAGAAGTTTTGAGGCTACACCTCCTATTTGGGAAAATACTTTTATTATGGGAACTAAGATTATTTGCCTCTTTTCCTTGCAGTGCGATGTTCTGAATGTGTGAGGATGAAGAGAGAAGCAGTAAAGTGGAACCAAGAGAAAGAGCAGGAACGACAGGTACTTTTGTGCCTACACGCATATTCATGGATCATTGTGTACGGTCAGGAATATCTTTGTATTTTTGGAATTTCAAAGCAACCCAAGTTTCTTTACAGCCTATTCTGTAGATTTGTAGTTGTTGAAATCTCTACTACAAATAAAACTGAAAAACAAAATCGGCACAGCTGAGCCTTTTTAAAATTTTATTATTATTCTTATTTGACACTCACATTACAAAATTTAGAAACCATAGACAGTTCAGGCAAACTGTTAAAACACAGTATAAATTAGGGGGGTTTAATATATAAATTCTATACATAGGTAAGTTAGGCTCGAACATGACTGACAAAAGGATTTCATAACAATCTTACCACAACTGTATAAAAAGGCATGGGAATAGGATGGGCACTATCATCATGAATGCAGGTTAAGACATTTTCCACAACAGCTATAAAGCGTAACAATGACCATGCTATTCTTGCGGTGTTTATGTGGGGTACAGTATGCATATTACCATTAACATTTTGCAAGATCTATGTACAGTCACAAAATCATAACAGCCACGTTCAAGTAATCTTACTGTTTCCTGCCTGTGCAATTAATAAAGTGTTCATATTTGTTCTGAGGGCTTCTAACAAAGCTACATGGTTTGAGTATTATAGATGGTAGAGGGATTTCAGTTTGACTGAAAATTGCAAATCATAACATTAAATTGCTTAATTTAAATAAAAAGATACAGGAGAAGCACAGCACCTCACTACTATCTCTCACATGATCGGTATATACCAGTCTTTTAATCCATATTTATTTCCTATCTTGATTCTGTTTTCAAAAATAAAATGATAACTTAGTTCCCATTTTTCTAAGCACAGTTGTAAAAAAGAGTTACACCAAAATAAATGTAAAACTAAAATTTGGATATCTTTATAGGGTAATTTTTGAAAGGAGGTGCTTCCCAGGCAACCCTGGATGTGTCATTGAATGTTTGAATTTCTCAATCTGAAAACAAGGACAGTTCTGCTTACCCATTTTTACTCTGTGCTTTTAGATCTGTGAATGTTTTAGAATAGTAGGTTCTTTAGGTTTAAGATAGCTGGTACCATCACTAAGAGTGAAAAAATCTTAAAATCTGATTTCTCACCTTTATAAGCTGATGAACACTTGCTAAGAGTTCTGAAACCCAGTGGATAATTTATTTTCCATCTGTGTTGTATACTAGCAATGGTCTCCTTACAGACAGACTCCTAAGGGAAGTACTTGTACAGTTCTAAGAATCACGTCTTGAAACACTTGAATTTAATAGCTCTCTTGGTATCTTTCACTAAGTTTTAAGAATCAGGAGGATTCTCTTGGAACAGTTCCTTCTAGTTCAAGATGAGGACAGACTGTAAGTGATAACCCAACTAGGGCTCTTAGGGAAATACATATGATGTCAATTGTCGAGATTACAGCCCCTGTTTTCTCAACTCTACCCATGGACCAAACATCAAGAAACCATCATATGTTCAGTTGTTTCAAACAGACTGGAATTTTAGAAGCATAATTAAATAATGAAAGCAGTGATGTAGTACTGCCCTGTTACAATTCACTGAGAAAGTCACATTTCTCGGAAAGGTAGATGGGGTACAGGATTTTCTGGTCAGAAGTCCATTAAATTGGCTCTGCACATTTTAGAAGGAAGATTCCTGTACAGATATTTAACTTCGAAGACTCGTGAGCTCTGAACTCCAAGTCTTCTGCATTCAAGAAGGCTTGGGACCATTGCGGTACTGCAGCATTGGTCTGGATTGGCAGTTCTAGGGCCACAGAGATGAGGGGAGAAGGACTCCTATTCTGACAGCTCTGAGTATGGTTATAGAGCCCTTGTATGGCAGAGAACTAGAAAAATGTTCCTATGGCATTTTGCAAGAAAACATTAATTATTGGAGGTGCTTTCTGTCAAATGTTAAAACATTTTTGCTGTTCCCCAAATTGTCATCCTTTGTTTTCAGTTGTACTCGTGCTTTGTGAAGCCTGCTGGTGAAGCAAGGCTCCAGCCATTCTCCTGTGTGGAGCTGTATACCCTAGTTAGGCCAAATATGACTTACAAATGCGACTGACAGCTGTAACTTAAGGCTTTACATTGTTTCTATTTAAATCAACAGGATTTTTGCCATGAAATTATGTGAAGACGTGCTATGATTTCTAAAGACTGTTTTTAAAAGTGCTGCCTTCTCCGACTCCAGGTTGTTTTGCAAAGAGCAGCCAGCGTCTCTGGAAATCACATACTGCAGATCAATATGCCACACGCCTTTGTAAAGCAATAATTGCTTCAGTATTCACCAAGAGGTGAGGATGTTTAGCACTTCTGAAAAAAGACCTTTTAAATGTGTGACTACATAAAGGCTTAAAGACAGTTTGGTGCTTCTGAAAGTCCCACTAAGCCCTTAATACCTACCTAAATCTGACCTTTATGCTTCTATTTTAAGCACTGAGGCTTGAAAGTTTTGGACTATTAAAATGGTTTAGTTTGCAGTGAGAAACTTTATGAGATCTAATTTAACTCATACTTACAAAATTGCCTGAATTCGTGGAAGATGCCCCCCCAAAAATAAAGTATTATCATGAGAAATCACATTTTCATTCATCTTCAGGATGTTATAATCTCAGCTGTGCCAGCCTCTACTGGCTCATTAGAAAAGGAGTGACGATTTGCATTTTAAAAGGCAGGTTTTAAGAAAGGACCCATCCACCTACATCTGTTTTCAGATAAATAAAAAAAACCCCACATTTCCACTCTGAAGTCACATTGTGCCTGTTAAAAAGATGCAGACATTAAGAAAAAAAATGACCATTTGGCAAACACACTTAAGCATTAGCATTGTTGTAGATATGCTTATGGTTATTGCTCTGGGTTTGGTTGGAATTTAACAGGCTTTTAACAGCATCATTTTGGAAATGGCTCTGCTTGAAGGAATGGCTCTGTGTCTATGCTTCTCTCTATAGCTCTCAGGTCATGTACAAAATTTCACAAAACCAGCATATAAACAGTATCACCAGAATAGTGCTCATCCCCTGGCTGGAATGATGTTGTACCATCCTTACTCCTAGTTTTTCTACACAAAGCTTGAGTAAACACCTGCTATTTTTATGTTCCCCCTGCTTGAATTCATGCACTGATAGACCTATATGAAAAGAATTTTAGTTCTGCTTCAAGCCCCTGCGTATGCAGATCTAGAAGCAGCTGTCCTGCTCATCTCAGCCGCTGCAAGAGCGGTGGGCTCCTGGTGGCCACGATCCAGCCTGCGCAGGTTTTCCCAGCTCACAACCCAACGTCAGCGCTGCGCTGCAGACACCACAAACCTTCCGTGGAACACACAGAGCGCGCCTCAGGCTGAACTCCCGCTCGGCTCCGCTGTCAGAGCTGCCCCCAGCTCCCCGCTGCCCAACATTTCAACAGCTCGTTGCGGCACAGGTAACTTCCGAGGCCTGGCAGAGGGCAGGAGCAGTTCCAGTGTTCTGGCTAAATGCGTAAGCCAACACAGCCAAGTTTTGTGACTAGCCTAATTTTTCAAAACAACACGGCCACTTGGAATCACCCTGTATTTCAGTAAAACTACTACTGATCTCAAAGAAAGGGTTACATCCTTCTATTGCAGACAGAAAGACTGGAACATCTGAAAAGGTCAGCATCAAGGCAGTAATAAAATGCAAAGTTCAATATCATGTGGCATTTAGGTTTCATTTAAGCTTTTTGAGGTCTTTTCTGGGGCAGGCAGGAATATTCCTTCCACAAACCAACCATTAGTCTACTGGTAGGGCTTAGTTTTGAATTTAATATCCATATAGTTCATTATTATTTAACATATTTGTTATAGTAGCACCTTGATTTTTGTACACCTTTAAACACAAGATATAGTCCCTACTTCATATTATCTGTAAGGAAATGGTGAACATGGTTTAGATCCTAAAAATAAAAAAGAGAAGAATGGTTATCTGCTCACAAATGACAGTTTTTTAGTGCATTCATTCTAGCCTGAACCCTTTGTCTTTTTTAAGCATACCTTGTAGTTCCCAAATTCAGAGCAGTTACCCCCACCTCCTATCCTCTTAGTACCATGTTGTAAAATAAACAGTACTGTATTAATTGGAACCTGATAGATTTTTTTTTCAAATGGTAATGCAATATCTTTTTTTCTTTAAGTGTGATAAAAGCCTCTAAAAGATGCAGCTCAGCATCAACAAAATTAGGGAATACACTACATACATTAAATAGAGGTAAGTTGAGTCCAGAGGCATTTGCTTCTTCAGTTCAACTTCAGATGTGGTGGGGGGGTCTTTAGGCAACACCGCCCGCACCCTGTGCCCTCCTCAGCTCGGCCGAGATTCACAGTAAGAAAAGCAACAACAGTGGTGGGAAGAAGAACTAAACCATAGTCCCACTTCAGATTGTTCTCTGTAAAAAGTCACGGGGCCTGTACGACTGTCCAATGCTGATGGGGTCTATATGTGACATACGTGTCCACGTATGAGCGAGCAATGTCAGTTCTCATCCGTTGGAAGCTTATACCTGTAGCAGTCAGTGCTTTGTTCAACAAGGCTGGGGACTGCTCACGTGAGATTAAGTTCTTTCTTCATTCAGCAATTAACCAGATTGCTGCTGCGTCTGTGTCTGATTTAATTTTACAATCCTCAGAGAGTTTAGAGCTGCTGTCTGAAGCACCTGCTTCTCAAATATTCATGTGTATTTTTTCTTCTTTTTTTTTCTTCCTTTTCTCCATTCTCCATTGCAGTGCCATTGTTCTCGATGCTCTTGATTTTCTGTTTTTTTTTTTTCTTGTTTTTTTTTTTTTTTTTTTAGAGCCAAAAATTGCGGCGATCCCGACGCAGTTTGGGCACAGCCACGAATAGTCTGTTTGTCCTTCCTCTTATGTCTCATAGTTAGAAAAGCGTCATTGTGCATACAGTTCTGTTGATTTCAGTGGATGAATCCAGTTCATCCATCATGTTAGGAAGTCAAAAAACCCAACAAAAAACTCAAACAAAAGAAACTGTCTAAATCCCAAACAGGCATCTTTGGAATCAGTAGTGCAAAATGTTTGCGGATTTCTTTTCCTTGACCTACTGCAATAATCTCTTAATCTTCAAGTCTTTCCTAAAATAGAGGATCTGTAAATTTAAAACAGAAGATTTTTTTTTTCAAAAAGGCAAATATAAAACTATGGGTTTTGTTTGTTTCTATAATCACTCTCTTCAGATTCTCACTTACACCAAGCCCTTATATATCTCTTACAGGAGATGTAGACTGTAGGAAGGGGGTGTTCTTTAAATGGTGGATAGTTGGCGATTATGATTAGCTTTTATCAGTGCAGCCTCAGCTCTGTAAATCAGTCTTAAACAGAAAAGACCCCCATCAGAGGTCACATTTTATATGCCAGCACTTTATAAGCTTTGACTATCACTGCAGCATTTGGGAGGTACTTTAGAAATGAGCTGATAAAACCAGTGGTTACCTTAAGGATTTCCACCTGTCTTTTTCTGTCTGGTTTTCCGGACTTTCGCTTTCATAGGAAGCCAGATACAAACCTGGGAAAGGTAAATATGTGTTATTCCAACAGCAACATTAACCCCCATCTCTCTGCATTTCTGTGTGTCCTGTATTGTACCGCACAGCAAGAGAAACTAAAGCTTCCTGGTCCACCAGGTAGCTGGTCATCAACAGGACACTGATGTTCAGCTCACACGTGTGCTTTTGCAAAGCTGTTAGGTTAATTTTGATGGAACAGTAAAGGACCTCAGAGTTAACATACGTTAGCGTGACCTTCTTATAATATTAAACAGTTAAATGGTCTCTGGTTTTGCATATAGAGATCTCAACCGATTTACTCCATCACAGCACTGTTACCAAAGTGTTATTTGAACATTTAAAAGCAGTGCGCAAACTGGCAGCTAAACATATAAACTTCATAGAATTAAGGATATTCCCATCATTTAACACAACTTTATCTTCCTCAATCTTTTTAAAGCTCATGGAGACATGGTATCTTAAATGGATACAAAACACCTGCAAGGTAAAAATGAGTTACAGACACCAGAGAAGGAACACAGAAGAAAATAAACAATTCCTTTTTGTCTGCAAAACTTTGCATTGTAGGATGCATTTTATAATACCAAAATGTGTCTGTGCTGTAGAGTCTCCTCTGCAAAAGCCGGCGATGCATTAATAGCTCGCTGTCCCCACAGATTTTTTGTTTTAAGTAGGCTGTGATGTGCGTTCACACACATTTCCTTATTTGACTGTTTAAGTGACGCTTTATTCTTTAATAGTGGAACCACCTCGGTATTCAAGTCTGTACTACAATTCAATTGCGTTTTCACACCCGAGCGTTGGCCCGCTATTCCTCCACACTGGGACAAGCGGAGTCCAGCTGCGTTTCACATACCACTGCTGCATCTCTGATCTGTTCTCCCACCCTGGACTCAGGGCAGGTCTCCTGCTCCGCACTTGCCCTGGGGAACAGGAGAGGCCGCCCATGGCTTTGGCAAAGGGCACCTCATGTAGGCAGTGGGGATACAGGGGAGGGCATGAGAGACAAAAGCTGCAAACAATTAGTGGGTTGAGGTCACCCTTTTTTATCTAGCAGCCTGGAAACTGTTCTCTTAAACACCACTTCTGAGATATCCCTGACTTTGGCTTAGAGCCTAAAAACAGAACAAATGCCTCCCTCCTATCTCTGTTTGATATGTATTACTTTAATCACATTAATTATTCTATTTTGACAGTCTTAGGATTTAGGCAGGATTTTTGAAGCAGAATTTTGCGTTCTGAAGTGGTCTGTGAAATAAAAACTGTCTGGTCTGATTAACTTGGATTAGTAGAGAAAACTGCCTATAGAATCAAGAAAAAATACACCGAACACCAGTATAGGTTATAGGAACACAGCTAGAGCCAATTCTGTGCGTGACAATGTACCAAGAGGCAACTGACACACATCAGTATGAAATGACACAGTCTGATGTGCTGGGTACCAAATTGAAGAGGACAGGTTAAGTATAAAAAGAAAATCAGAAATAATTTCAGACCAGGGCTTTCATAGCTACAGCTTAAATGAATTACTAGAAAAGATTTTTCTTAAAAATCCTTTTTGGTAGATAACATTTCTCTGCTGTAGCGGAGGAGGTCAGCTGGACTACGATCGCCCTGGGCCGTCTTCACTGAAGAGACGACAGTTGTGGGTTTGCAGAAGAGATGAGTTCTGGCTCCATCAGTCACAGAATGAGTGGCTAAGGGACAGGTGACATTCAGAGCAGCCCACAACGTGGTTGTGTGGCCTCTTTTCTTGGTTATAAAAATAGGGCCACATTGGCAACTTCCTAGACAGGGCCTTACAGAGAAGCTACACGCAAAAGAGAGGCGATCAGGCGGCAGCTTCATGAGCCAGAAGGTTGTATTTGCAAAAACACCTTGCTAGACTGGGGATAAACAAGCTGCATGACAGGAAAGAACCAGGACTGGTCAGTGAGAGATCACCAAAGCATGGAGCAGGGTGTTAATTAGTAGTGATGAAGAGACATATTTCCAATAATTACAGATTGTACAGAATCTTACCATCTTCAGTAAAAATGGGAGCAGTATGCAAGTAGTGGATGATGTTAGGGTCTTGTTCAAAGGGACATTCCACTTGCTTCCATGTTATAAATTCTCCTACTTGCTTAGCCAGTTCCAGAAATTTCTGTAAACATAAAACCATTCCAACTCAGATATAGTAAGATTATCTCACTAAAACAACCACATCCAAGCAGAAAGCTGGGATCCAGGATCCCTCGCGCCAAACACAAGGATATTAGGAGAAAAGACCCCTGTATGTTTCAGAGGGGTACATTTCACAGTTCATTACAGGGGAAGGTGAGAGGAAAGGGTCCGCTCCATTCCTTCTTACAAGCCAAATCTGTACCTAAATGAAAATGTATCCATAAGCAAAGTTATGGGTTACACAAATGTACTTAAAACCAGAGGACATAAACTTTGATGGAACAGGAGGGAGCAGAATTACAAATAAATTCCATGAAGTGGAGTGACTCCAACACCTTACAACTCTTTAGGTCTTGTACCAGTTCTGATATAATTTAAGGCAATGCCAAGCTCAGTATTTTATGCATTACTCACAATGCCAATAACTGAAAGAGAAATTCAACGCAACCGAAGTGGTGCTGAAGAAATGATTTACAAAGAATTTGAGAGCTCAAGAACTATTGTCTCAGCGACACGGGGCAGTTCTTTTGGAAGCAGCTCATCTCCGCTCCTCCGCCGGAACCCAAGAACTCGGCCCTCGCGGTGCACAACTCAACACGGAACAGCCCAGTGCCTGCAACACTGCCCCAGCAACGGGTGTACTGGTGTAAATGCGGCTGCTCCAGCACACACTGGTGGTACTCGGGATATGTGACTAACAGTGCCTACTGCCAGGGCTGGGGGGGAATATACGGCATGGAATCATAGAATAGTTTGGGTTGGAAGGGACCTCCCAAGGTCACCGAGTCCAACCCCCTGCAATGAGCAGGGACAAGTCCTACTGCATTTAGTAGAAATTTTTCGGTGTGAAACCTACAGGAAGGAGATAACACATTCGAATCCTCCCATCGGCGGCATGACATTTACCCCATGGATACAGTGACTTTGTGCTCTATATGTAATTCTGCTTGTGTTCTAATGTTTATTTAATGACCACAGGTAATTTTTGTCTTTGCCAAACTTCTTGATTAAGAATGAGAAAAGGCTAAAATGGCAGATAAAGTATAAAGCTTCCACATTGACTTGTTCGTGTGTGTGAGAAAAATAGTTTTCCATGTTTTTTGAAAAAGGCATCTTCCCTTCCAAGCCATACATATAATAATTTATACTGCTGACACTCTATTTCTAGCAGCCAACACACATCGAGCAAGTTAGGATGATCTGCTTGTAATGTTTGTATAAAATACACATATTAATTCTTTTAAAAAACATTCTGGGATTGCTTTAACTTTCATTTGAGATCATCCCTTTTGGCATATTTAGTCTTGGTTGGTCTGCACTGAAACTGCAGGTCCATGGTCTAGTATAGTGCTGTCAGAATAGGATAGATAAAAACATTTTTGGATCTTACTTCAAAATTGACATGTCCGTTTGGAAGGCGATTAGCGCATCCTTCATTCAAAAAATAAATGTCTTTGATCAACAGGCTGAAGAAGGGGATCACAATCTGTGAAGAGAAATGACATAACTATTATATTTCCAGTTCAGTGTTTTTTCTGCATGAAAGAAGAACTCAATCAGGAGAGAGGAGAAAAAAGAAATATTAAGTTTTCAGCGTGCTATGCACTTAAGAAGCAGCAAAGTGACAGACAAGCAAAAGGGCAGGAGGGTACAGAGACACGTTCAGCCATCAGGAGAATGTACACTGAAATGAATATGAACTGAACACAGTGTTCACTGAGCAGAATAACATGAGTAAGAAAATGCTAATAACCCATTTTATTATCAACAGAATCACTGTTTGATGACAAGATCAGACAGCAAAGAGCAAAATAAAATTGCAGAACTCTTCCTTTCTCTGTTGAGTCTGTATAAGAAAAGATGTTGAATACACAAATCTAGCAATTTAAAGACAGCTGGGAACCAAAGAACCAGTATTGTCCCTGAACAACGGAAGACAGAATAAAATTTGATGACCAAGGACTTGTCTGTGAACAGTTAATCAGGAGCCGTTTCATTTTCAACAGCTCCATGCATGGCTACCTCTTGAGGCAAGTAATTTCCTTCCTGGTGCCTGATTAGTACAACCTGCTTCTCCAAATTAACCTGCAGGCAGTAGGATTGACAATATTAAGTTAGTTGACAGGAAAATGCCAAGAGTAGCCAGAGACATCACTGTAGCACTCAAAACAGGCCCTGGGCATCATCCATGGCAAAGCGGCATATGGCACTGATCCAAGCCATATGACCAGAGTCAGGTCATAATTTGCTAAAGAAAAAGTCCACTTCTAGGTAAGACTCCTGAAATTACTGGAATTACAACAAGGATGAATTTGACGCCAGATGTTCTACGGCAGGAAGCAGCGACCGTGTTCCTGAAGCGCATCCCCAGCACCTCAGCAGAGTCCCTCTGGGTCCTCATGTCATGACCCCAAGGGAAAAGAAAGAGAACACAAAGGACCAGTCCAGGACCAGTCCAGGCCCAAGCTGACCCTCGAGGCTCTCAGGAGTCCACCCACCTCTCCAGCACTGGCACTGTGACAGAAAAAGGCCACTTGGAGGGTTTAAGCTATAAGGTCAGCAGCCGCCTCTGTGGGCATTGCCCCGTGGCAGCAACACCGGTCTTTTAAGCCACTAAGTATAAACTCAATCACCATGAACTTCAAGGAAAGTGTCCAAATGTTTCCACTGTTCTATTTGTAAATTAACTGAACTGTAGCCTGTTTAGTCTGCACCAAAGTCAAAGTTCCTTCATGGCATGCAAGACCAGCCAAGGGAGCAATCCTTTAGTTAAGTATTTAATGTTGTACTGTTATTCCATCTCATGCTGTACATCAGCTGTAATGGGATATGAAATGGACCCAGAACAGGATTGGCAGCTGTTATTTTCCAGTCTACAGGCTTCACGATTCAACAGTGAGTGTGAGCAAGTCAGAAATGCAAAAACCCTGAGGCAAGGAGTCTACAAACCACTACCAACTCTGGCTGTGAAAACAGGAGCCAACTTCTGTTTTGGCTAAAATATCACATGCTAAAGATCCGCACCTCTGATGGCTTTTTTTGTGGGACAACCATAGATAAACTCCATAACCTCAGTGCAATAGCCGTAAGAAAGCCTGGACTGACACTCAAGAGCCACTGGAATTATCCTGATACCTCCCACTGATGTGATGTAGGAATGGAAACACAGCACAGCCTCACCACCCCCAAATGCTGAGCCCTCCTGTCAGGGTGGAACAATTTCCAGCTGAACCAAGCTAAGTGTGTTTCAGCATCCATTTTTCTATCATCCGACCTAGATCAGTCAACCTGAGGTAAAGAATACAATTCAGTCTATGTAGTTTGTTTTCTACCACGAATGATGGTAACTCTGTAACTGGGGTGGTCTTATAAGGTGGAAAGACACAGAGAGCTGGAACCAGACACTGATCCCCAGCTAGAAATCACTGTCAGGTTCTCTCTATATATTTTTAGCAGGCAGATGCAAGCTTGTTCTGCCCTGCTCCACACTGCCTGGGAGCCAGGTCACCATCATCAGTGGTACTAAACATAAACGAAAAGCCTTGCTGAGAGGTAGGGCACATGAACGTGGGCTCAGTGCCATGCTAATACAGCTGCAAAGCGCCAGGTCAAGCTCAGAGCATGGGCAGAGCTTGTTCTCATCTGCAGCCAAAAGGCAGCAAAGACAAACCCTAGGATACCAGTTCTCTACACGTTTCCAGGGGATTTCTGTCTTTGGGTCACCATTTATTTGCCCAATAAACATATGTTACCCTGTATGGTTTGTTTTCCAAATTTCTGTAGGAAAAGCAACAGAAGTGGATATAGTTATGCTCTAATGTTGGCTTCAAACCAGGCCCTTTGCTTGCATAAAAACTGGGTTAGTGCCAGAAACTCATATTTCACTCTCTTTTGATTCCCCCCTGCGCCAGCCAACCCACCCACATGCTGAAGGACAATTGTCTCCTGCAGAAAGAAGAAAGTTAATGAGATCAGACATGTTCTTCCTCCACAGTATCAAGCGGCAACAACACACAGTACCGCACTGTCCACACTCCCGACATTTCAAAGCCAAAGAAATGTCATTAGCACAATGCAAGGTTTCCCAATGGAATGACTTCATTTTGGAGATGGCACGGGTCAGCTGACTGCATAGATAAAACCCAACTTGGTTCCTAAGAGGCATACCCCTCTGAATTCTGCATGAAGCATCAGCTCTTCTTCATTACCAGTTCTCTCACCCCGCACCTTGGCAGGTTTATTTCTGCTGCTGTATCGCATCCCTGAGCTCTGAGGGCCTTTTTACACACCGAGAGAAGGGATGGATCGAACAGTGAGGGCTGAGGGCGAGATGCGTGCACAGGGCAGGAGGAGGGAGGGTGCCCAGGTGCCTGGCTCCCCCTCCCTGAGGATGTCATTTAGCCCCTGAGCTGTGCTGCCGTTCAAGTACCGTGCAAACTCATCAGCCGGGACACCAGCCTTGAGGAGAGAAGAAAAGAATGTTTCTGGTGAAGCTGCCGGTTCAATATTAGCTCCTCTGAGCCTATGGGCAGTTTTCTGCCTGCGACATAACCCACTGCTTAGTCTGTTGGTCTGTGACAAGGGCAATCCCTCTGGAGCACCCTCCTTAGGGGCTGAGGCCTGGAGCCTCCCGCTGGGCTGCTGGAGTGGCCACTTGTGGAGGAGAGGGGTGGAGGGGCTGGGGATCTCAAACTCTTGCAAGGACACTTCAGTTTGAAGATAAAAATTTCCTTCGGAGTGAGCTCTGCCACGAGTTCGCCAAGAAACAACAGAACGTTTTCTTTCAAAAAAGTGATCACGTTCTTTCAGTTTTATTCAAACTCGTTAAAATAAATAACGTATAATCTTGCTTATAAAAAGAAACAAAATTCCTTAATTTCTATAGCAAGAATTAGATGATCTGCTGTATCTGACACTGCAAAATACCCAACGTGAGTAGCTACCACATCATGTGCTTGTGCATTTTCTTGAACTACTGTTCAAGGGAAATAGAATATGGGCTTTTTCTCATGTAAAATAGATTCCCTTCAATCTAATAACCTCCCTGTCCTCAGTATTAACCAGCTAGGGGTAGAGATATGACAGAGATTGCTAACTTCCACAGGAAATTAAGTCAAACAATAAAGCAACTGGTTTGAATATATATGATGGTCAGAGAAGAATTAAACTGCAGCAGCATCTCAGACAGACAGGTCCTCGCTGTGGTGTGCGAGTTAGAAGAATTTCTCTGCTGGTCACAAACATCCAAAGCCATCGTCTCTTTGCACAGAGAATTGTTTTACAGAACAACACAACGTGCTCCCATTGCAGCTGAGTCAGCCTGAGACCAGATGCTGATCTCGTTTCATTGTAAGTGCCGTGAGATTCCATTAGCTTCAGCAGATTTACATCCAATTTGCAGGGATGCGAGATTAGCATCTGCCCTGGCTCCTCTAGTGAATGAATACTAAATTCCATATTACGCTTGTTCATGCAGTAGCTACCTTGCGTTAGCCATGCTCTGCGCATACGCAGAGATTACCTCTTCATGACTATGTGCAATTGCATTGTTAAAAACAAACCTCCTTTCATAAAATTAAAAAAAAAGAGAGAAAAACTAACAAGAAACACACTGGGGCACAAAACAGGAGGATTCTGCCCTAATATCTCATCAATTGGACTTTTGCAGCAGTGAGATCTCAGAAAGCCACGTGTCTGCCACGAACACTAATAAAACCTCAATTCTTGTTCACTGAGATGGCAGCAACAACCAAATGAAATGAAAATTCATGAGGACAGAATTTCACCCCAAACCTGCTGCAATGGATTCAGATCAGACTTCTTTGCAGGACTTGAAGTAAGTCATTTTTCCCTAATGTAAGTGTAGAACCACCTGATATCTGAGTGCTGTGCCCTTTGCTCCCCATCTCAAATCACACGCTGCACAACAGGGCCTTGTCTGCACCGGCTGGCACGGCTGCAACAAAAGCGCAGTTCCACCTGGGCCTGCCAGGCCGACGCTCCACACCAAAATAAAAGTCATTTTTGTCAGGAATACCTGTTCCATCAGGTTTTTCAATCAACGTGAGTTTTCAAGTGATACAGAGATACTTGGGATGAAGTCCTCCGGGTTGTGTGTCCTGCTCTCCCCAGTTCCCCAATGTCTGAGAGCAAGTCCACAAAAGCCCCGTGATCCATTTCAGATTCCTTCCATTCCATTTAGCACTGCACGAGCCTTGCGTTGGTGTCCCATGGAAGGGAGGAAAGCATCTGCATCAAATCTTTGAGCCCCGGACTCCCATCAGCAATGCACCCCATGCACGTGGAGACATTTGGTCACACCTGAGATGCGGTCACACCTGAGATGCGGTCACACCCACCTTCTCCCTGTTGCTGTGCGCGGTGAGCGATCGGTGCGCAGCCCCCCGCAACGCTGTTCTGTAGTTGTAGAAGTTACCAGTAGGGTCCATCTGGTGCTAAATACACAAAAGAAGACACGTTGGTTAGAAAGCGATCTGGGTTCTCTGAAGACAACTTTACCCTCAGCTGTAGCAAACTCTGTACAGAGCCTCACCTACTTCTTCAAAAATCCACATACACACAAAAACCCCATGAACCAAAGATACCATGAGAGACCTACCACCTTTGGTGGGTTTTTTTAGTCTTGTTTTTTCCTTACACCTTACCAGGCTTTTATGTGAAGAATAAGGGCTGCACATTTTCCATATGCCAAATCCTCTATACAAAAAACAACCTTGGACCTTAGTCACTCAACATCCAAGGTATAGCTGGGGAACTTTACACTCAGCATTGTGTGTGTGTATGGCCAAAGAAAAATGGCATCAGTGGAAGCACTATGGCTTGCATATAGGCTCAAATTTTTGTTTTTTCCCCTCCTCCTATTTATTCAAGTGCTCTGATTCCTCTCTATGTCTCAGCAGTTTCACACTTTCCCCACTACACCTTGGAAACTTCAGCTAGAATCGGGCCCTCTGCCTGTGAAATGTCTACAGACCTCTCATACCTGGATAAAAATGTGAAAATTCACAAACAAAACCAATCCAGAATATAATTCAAGCAGTGTATCAGCACACCTTTTTTTTTTTTTTTTTACCTCAAGAATGAAAAATTTGGCTGTTTTCACTTTTGACCAAGTCTTCTTTAGCCTAGAAACTGGACTCATGTTCATTCCAGCTAGGAGTGAGGAAAAAGAAAAGAAAGCCATGGATCAGAGTCAGGTTTCCTTTTTCATCCGTGACAGCTGATGGAGAGACCTGATTAGAAGCCATACTCACAAATGATTGCCATCAGCGAATTAAAATTCCCTATGTTAAAGCACTCTCGGGCAACGTCAATGAAAAATTCAATGACTTGTGCTCGCTGTTTCTTTTTCGCAGGCTGCAAATTAAAATAAATAAAATATCTGTAATAAGCAGAATAGGAAGGCATCTTAGATATGTATTACATACAGAGCAGGGGTCCATGCACAGTTCGGGTCGTCTGCTGTCAGTTACTGGCTCTAATTCCACCAGCCCAGTGGATACTGGTGACCGCAGCCTCTAAACTCAAAGCTTTTGCTGCAGTGACACAGAAGGAATTCATGGCAATTTCCAGGCTGTCTCAGTTAATGTCTGAGCGCTGTAAGAGGCAGCCCTGGAGCAGCGAGTGCCTCAGCTCCCTCCTGTCAGTGGGTACATCAGCACCGACCTTCCAAAGGGCAGGATTTCACACCCACAGAACAGCAGCATCTTGGTCCCAGAAACACTTTGTTTCACTGCGTTAATCCCTTTCCCCTCTTCTGGCCCTTTCAGCAATAAGGCCAGGGCAAACGGTAGCTTGTGTTTTAAATCCACATTTTAACTGGACTGCAATCACCCCACCTTTTCCAAAGATGATCTTCAAATAGTAATGCTTTCGAGTCATGGGCTATCTAGGCTGTTTATACCATTACTATTCCTCCCTTCCACACCCTTTTCAAAGGAGAAAACATTCATTTATTTTGTTTAACTTGGTCCCATCAAAATGAAAACTACTACCAAGTTAAAAAACAGCTAGTCACAGCTACAGTAATTGGCAGCAGGACAAAGAGCCATGCAATGGGAATTCACAAGCACAGAGCTTTAGGATGACAGATAACAAATACTGCTTCACTAGAATATTTTCCGGCAGAAATCGCACAGGATAAATTCAAGGCATTTCTTCCTCTCTTTTTCCCTGCAGGGTTCATTATTCCACACTCCGCTCCTACTACATCAAGAGAACAGTGCATCCCCCGTGTGACACCATTTGCAACGTGTTTGTCATTTATCAGGTCGCTTCTGCGAGTGCAATATTACTAAAACTTACCGTCAGCTGCTTAGTGGGGTCATTAGAAATAAATCCCCAGGTCTGCTTATTAATATACGGTCTCAAACTGGTATTTCAGGCATGTGGTAAAATATGCCACGTAATTTTCACTTACCATGCAAATTTCTGTTGCTACAAGATAGCAGAGTCTGTTGAACCATTTCACATAGGCCTCAAGGTTACTCGTCTTCTTCTGTTCACTGAAACAAGTCTGGGGAGAAAAAAGCACAGAGGGCCATTTAACTGTGTGTCAGTTAGCTCCCTGATTGCTGAAATAAATACGGCACAAAGGTAACTATTGACATCAAGGGCCCCTTTCAAAAAGTGCCTGGGTGGGGTGTGGGATGCACAGGGTCCAGCTGAGCGTGTCATGCCGCACAATTCACACCAACGGAGAGAAAACACCCCTGTTTTGCCTACAGCAAGTGTTCACCAACACAGTCTGCACTGCCCCTTATTCGGTGGGATATTACCAGCCGGGGCATTGCAGGGTGCACACAGCAAACAATGATCTGCGGAAAAAGTGAGACACGCAGAGTCTTCCATGGCACACTCTGTGCCTTTGATTCCAGGAGTTCCTTCGCTTTAGTAAACGCAATCGCCCACAGCCCTTTTTCTGGAGTGGAGAGACTGTAGTTTAGCGAACAAAAGATCAGCAAGAGAAAACACAGTTCTACTTGCCTCTTCATGGAAAAAAAAAAATAAAATATTTCCCTTATTGACTTTTCAGGCTAACAGGCTCTCTAGTGAGCAGCTATCTTGGTGGCTGCTCTTGAGCAGGTCACTTTCATGCCAGAGATCCTTTCCTGATAAGAGCCATTACAAGAAGCACATTTTTCAGCTTTTCATATGAAACTTAACATAAATTCCCATAACGGATCCAGGCTGTGGGAGCAGATACTTGGCTGAACTCTTCCAGTTCCTTTGACATCAGGAGATAATTTGACTTCAGTGGAGTCGATAGGGCAGTTCACACAGCCCGAAGATGTTACTTGGGATTATAAGAATTTAAGTCCTTTTCCCAGGCCTAAATTCTTACACTTTCCATCTAGGACACACTGAGCTCATGTGATTTATCTGAACATTCATTAACATCCACTAGAGGGTATCAGAGAATACTGATTTTTTGTTTTATTAAGTTGATGATTTCCCAGAGCTACCATAAAGACATGCCAGTAAGAAGAAAATCACAATGCATAAACATAGATCCATTAATATAAATGGTATTACCCCTACTATATAAGTTAAACAAGTGACTAAAACCCCTTCAGAAATGGGGCTTAACATGGTTACCAAGATAATTTGAAGTAAAAAAACATTCACCTGTGATTCTGTACACAGGCATGTTTAGAACCAGAAATCACAGTACCACGATATGGAGCAAATCTTAACAAGCCTGAAATTCTTATCAACTTTATGAGTAGAGCAGATATACAATAAAAATATATTTTAAAAGCATCTCAGAAGTAAATGTCAGCAAGTAGACAGTAAGTATCAACCAAAGCAAAGGAAACTTAAAGCAGCCCCAGTCTACCCATAGCAGTTGGTTTTCATTCGCTCTGTGGTATCCCCTGTTCTCTGTTACAGCAAAAAGTATACAAAACCAAGGTTTTGTTCTCAATATGCTATTTTCATCTCAACCCTGCTGTCCTCCGCCAGGCCTTAAAAACCACAGCTAACACCACAAACCTTGTGAAAAATGTGCAACAGTTAAAGTGGAAACAGGCTGCTTTTTAAAGGTTAAGCCTTACAAATGGCAGCAATATTTAGCACCTCCCTAGCATCTCCCATCTGCAACTCGAAGTGCTCGATAAACATCCATAAGTGAAACCTTTTGAAGTCCTCAAGCAAGAAAGATGTTCGATATGATCTCCAGCTGGAGGGGATTCAGACCAGTTCCCTGTGGTTATCAGGGGTGGTCTCCATGGGTCAGCGAGTGACAAGGCTTGTGCCGCTATGCACAGCGTTCCGGCAGGTCCCACACGATCACTCTGCACCTTTCCCTGGTGCGGAGGCTCTGCTAAATCATCGCTGGGACCTCTGCTCAGCCCAGGGAAGGGCTGGGGAAGAGCTGCAGACTGCCTCGACTTCCATCAGCCTCACTGACTCGAAGCCAAATAATGTGTTAGTGCCATGTCTTGCGTGGAAATGTCACAGCAGTTTTGTTTTAACTAAGTAGATCCCCCTGGGGAAGTCATAGCCTTGAACTCGGAAGGCGATGCAGTGGGGCATCCCTGCTCTCCACCCGTGATTTTCTCTGTTATTATGCGCTCCACTGAAGTCACAGAACTCTTACTGGGCAGCACCTCAGTGTGCAGATCTGCATTTGAAGAACAAGCATTACCGTCAAATAGTTTGTTGTAGCCTGCCAAGATGATTTGCTCAGATTTCCCATCCCACCATTATTTTCAGGTTCTCTGCCTCTCATTCCAGTCCTTCCTGTCCACCTTCGCTGACGTTTCCTTACATTTACCTTGGAACCCCAATTTCTCTTCATATCTCAGTGATACTCTGTGCTGGCCCTGCATTTGAAATTCCAGTTATAGCTACAGCCCTTGTGTGTACATCGGTTTATTACTGAACATTTCCTTCTTCCTCTTAGCATCCCTCTCCCTCTACGGCTTTATGCACTTTGATTTCACTCACTGCTGCCTCTCTCCCACTCTTCCAAAATTCACTGAAATTCAGTGCCCTCAATTGATCTCTTCCATTTTACTTTGCAACAGATATGACAGCTGTTCATTTCCAGTCTTGTCCCTCATGTTTGCAGCAGGTTGCTGAAATCTCACTGTGGCTGGTTTGGTATTTCATGTTTCTGACACATCTTTGCTACCTTGGGGTTCCTTCCTTAAGGATGTGATCAATGCACAGAAATACCATCTCTGCCCACTCCCCTCTCCCTGGAACCAACTGCAGAATCTCCATAACTCCGATAAGAAAAGGAAAGAGCCCAAAGTTGCACATTTAATTCATCCATCCATTTTTTCACCATTCCAAGCTACTCTGCTGCAGCACTATAAGCAGAGGTCTTCCTGTTATATTCAGCATCCAGCAATGAAATTCTGCCATTGATATATGATGTCGGTGGGAGCCCATATGCACTTCCGGGGAAGAATTTTCTTTTCTGGCAGCAGGTGAAATCTCAGACTGTCCCTCTCCAGCCAGGAAGTCCCTTTCCTTATTGAGGCACCCACCAAAACGCTGCTTCAAACCCCACTGGAATCAGTGGAAAGATTCCAACTGGCTTCCACGAACTTTGGATGAAGCCCTGATCAGGCGCTCCAGTCCCTGCAGTGCTTTGGGTTAAAAGCTATTGTGTGGAGAGAGAAGAGTGCGTTGATTCATGACGCACTGACTCATTGCTGTGGTGTCTGGGCACACACTATGGGCATTACATCACGTCCAGAGTCTTTATGCTTTCAGTGCTGGGAACAGACGTTCCCTGGTTGTGTGCAGCCGCCAGCCATCTGCCCTGGTCAAAGAAGGTGAGGAGGAACAAGCCGGAAAGCAGAACATCAGGGAGCTGCCCAGTCTTAGGCCGGGATGCACTCTCACCAGGAAGGAATGGCAATAACCTGCCAGTGCTGGCTCTACCAACAGGTCCCATCCTTGCCGTGAGAATACAAGTCATCAGTTGGCCTGGCCATGGTCAACATGTGCCCCAGGCCCTGGTCTTATGGATCTCATCCCACCAGTTCACGTAGAACAAACAGTCATCGCAGGAGACACTTCACATACACACAAATCATACCTTGGTGCCATCCAGAGGGTCTTTATGTACAAATGCCTGCACAAACTCCTCGGGTCCAATGTGACTTAGCCTTTCCTATTAGAGAGGGGAAAAAAACCACAGAGATGAAGAAATAAGGAAGCATCCCAGAAACTCTTCTGTTTCTCTTGGTAAGACATCCGCACTATCTGTCAGCCCTGAATGGTGTCACTGAACTGGTAGACAGCCAACTAACACCAGACATTAAAATTCATAAGAACAATTAGAGTTATTTCAGCAGAAAGAAGAAAATGAGAATAAATATGTCTCATGACTGACAAGACACAGTCAAAGCCCTCTCTACTGCACAGAGAGAAAGGCGCTGGATGCACAGGGCTCCAACTGGGAGCCAGCAGACCTCAGTTCTGTGCTTGGCGCTGCCACAGACCTGCTGTGCTCCCGCAGAACTCAACAGCCTCGTTCCCCAGCTGTTAACATGGGAGCAATGCTGTGATCTGGTAACCCCAGCACTCCAGTGCTCATCTGAGGCTCCGGTGAGGCCCAAGGTGGTGGCTCTGTGCCACCGGGGAAGGAAGGCACTGAAGACACACTGGGTCACATTGAAGGCATCGCTTACACCATAGTGTCCCAAGCACTATCCAAAACAAGATCAACCACAGCATCCAGGTCTCTCTGAGTAAAGAACAATCCACCTCCACCAGCTCCTGAACAAACCTGGCAGTTCCAGCCACACCACCGGCCTTCTTTTTAGGCTTTTCAATTCCCTTAAACATGTTTATTAGAAAAAAAATATTTGTTGTAGGCTACAAAGGTATTTCAGAAGAGATATTTTGGAATTCCTACACCCCAAACCTAGAACACTCAAGCAACAACTAAATTAATGGTAGTTTTTCTTAAGTGAAAATTTTATGGCTACTCCTGTGCCGTTTCTTTCGGCTTCTCACCTTGCCACTGATAACCGTATAGGACTCTTACTAGTTAATAACTGTTATCAAATAAATAGCAAATAATTGTTACTAACAAATAAACTTTGTGCAGTTTCAGTCCAGAGTAGCTGGTGTACCCAATGCAGTAAGTGAAAGAGAAGGCAGAGAGCATTTAATACAGTAAACTGAATGAAAACCTCCAGCTGTATGAGTTTTAAAAGTGCAGCAGTACCCCAGTTACAGGGAATCTTCCCTTGGAAGACAGTTGTACTGTAGAGGAAAAGAAAAGCAAGCAAAACTCCCCAGGCAAAAAGACTTCTACTCTTCGGTTTAAGCTATATAAAGCGAAGAAAGCCACAGCTGCGTGTTCTGAAAACTAACCAAGGTGAGAAGATGATCCTACATTTGGGGTTTCTGAACTATTCCACTGCTTCACAAATAGAATATCAACTACCTTCAGAATTCCCAAGGCAATTCCATGATATTCACTTCAACCCACAGTCCATTTCACGGTTTGTTATTCCAGCCTTCCTCTCAAGGGTGAACACTGTCTACAGAAGGACAGGCAGCAGGGAATCACTACAGCATCAAGAATTCTGCGGATGGCAGCAACGCTTTGTGTTCTTCTGTGAACATCCAGGAGGTCTACAAGGAGGACCTGAACCTGGGGGAAGGGTGTGCAACCCAGTCTGTCCAACGTCTTGGTACTGCAATTGGAGCGATTACCACCAAAAAGCCTATTTGAGAGTGAACTGCAGGCCAAGGAGGGAAACAGCAGGACTTCATGTGGGTGGTATTTGCACAGCCTTGTATGTCCATGCACAAAGTCCCAAAGGGAAGAACATAAAACACATCAGACCACTCAGATGCTTTGTGTACCTGTAGGAATGGATTTGAACTGTTAAAATTTCTCCCAAATTAAAAAAAGGCCTAATGATCAGCCATTTCAATAGCACCTTCAGGTTGTGGGGCTTAGAGCATCTTACAGAACTGAGAATGTTTTGACCTTCCTGAGATTACGACTCACATTTCACAAATAAGCAAGCTGAAAAAGGAAAGTGACCTACTCCAAGATGCACAGGAACACTGATATATAGCTTGCTTCCCAAACACCTCTTAACCTGTCAAACCCTGCTGCAATGCTGAGACAGCACGGGATGCGCTGCAGCAGTGCAGACACCTTCTGGTTGTGTCTGGAATACTTAGCAGCTGATGGCTTAAAACTATATCTCTGACTGCAGAAGTCGGGAACCATTCCCACGTACCAGCTCCACGTGTGTCAGCTGCTGAGCCAGAGTATAGGGGTCACTGCAGACGCTCAGGATTTCTCTCTGAATTGATGGAGGTTTCGTTTTAAAGGCAACCAGCTTATCAGAGACAGCAGCACTGATCTTGACAATCCCTTCTTGCCCGTGGCTGAGGGTTGCAAGCTTCTGATTCAGGGTTTGTAAAAGCTGATTCATCTTTTTCCAGTAGGCCTGGAGAGACAGGGAGAGAAAGAAACATAAACCACCCACAGAACTTGACAAAGGAGAGTTTTTATGCTGAATTTTCCCTTGTGCAAAATACTTCTAAGTCAGCAACAGGTTACCATTTTATTTTCAACAAGCCTATTTCAGAATACCCAGTTGGCTTAATTACAGTTCTGTGCTCTGGACCACAGAAACAGGCTGCAGTCAAGAGCAGAGGCAGGCAGGACTGGCGGGTTGGGCTGGCACCAGTACTCACATATTCCTGCCAAGATCAGGATCAGAGGAGAGGTAATGCTACAACGTGAGTTATTGCAGCTTTCTAGAGCACAGCAGCATTCAGTACCTATGCTTTATGTCAGCTACGCGTTGGCTGAGAACTCTACCTGTTAGTGGTGCCTCATCAACTCTTATTTATTAAGAATAAGAAATGTTTCTAACGCTATTCATCATTTCTAAGCCTCCATCCTTTTGAACCGAGGGCAGCAGAAGCATACTGTGACTTGCTACCCAGCTGGAGTGGTCTGAGCATCGTGTAGCTTTGAGTATTTAATACCCAAAACGTTAATTGCTACTGAAGGAAGCTCATATCGTATTCCAAGCACAGCCATGTGCTCAGCAGGACGATCATTACTAAGTTGGTCAGGAAGATGCTCACTTGAGCTGGGCTGGAACACAGGCCAGATAAGCAGGATGTAGTCAAGGTTTTTTTCCAAAATAGAGCTGATAAGTCCAAAATGAAGCAAGTACCTAGAAGGCAGGAGGGACTTGCCGTGGAAGATGACAACACGTGTTCTATTTGGAAGTAAATCACATAGGAGGAGGGAAAATTGAGGATGATGTAAAAATAAATAATTGAAACAATTTCTAGAAAATTAAAAACATTATTTCCATTTTTATCTGTTCCTGATGCATAGTAGCTTCAAGGAAAAGAAACTACTGGCCTTCTTCTTGGAATTTCTCTTTCAAACAGATGGTCACACTTTTGATTTGCAAAGGCTATCCTGGATCTAAACTACTGAACATCAGCTAAATATTTCTCTGGTTTATATCCAGGTGTGTTTGCAAATCTCAGCACAGCTTATCAAGCTCTATGAATAGAATACTGCTTTTTACTGGAAGCTCAAATAGTGACGTATTTGGTATTTTGTGAACATATTTTGTAAACAGGGGAATTAATTTTGGGGTGGGGGGGCAGGCACAGCACTTAAATCCAAGTCTTCTACAGAAGATAAAACATTGGGCTAAAAAACTTTTAGCTGAAAACCCAGTTCTTTTTCAAAAAGGAGCCTGGATGAGAAATCTTGGACCAGCCATGTCTGTGCAGTATCAAATTCTTCACTGTTCGGATGAAAAGCCAAAAAGCAGCACAAAATCGCTTGAAAGACATGTATGTTAGGCATAGGTCTTTCAATAAATCCTTATCAAGAGATCTAGTTTCACCTAGTTTTGTAGGGAACACGGTATAATACTGCAGATATAGACAATGGTAAACAAAGACTCAGGTTAGCCAACCACCTAATAAAGAATGGAATAAAAGAGACCCTTAATGGACACAAAAGAAAAACATTCAGCAATCAGAGCTCTTCAAGAGACTCACAGAAAATCGGTTGGGTGCATCCTTGCCTAGAAAGCTTTTCTGTGCATGCTGGGGTAGAAATTAAAAAAAAAATAAATCCTGCTTTTGCCCTTTTAAAAGCATTTCTTGCCTTCTTTAAAATATGTTCACTAAGTGAAAACAACATTGTTCATTACCTTCAACATGCTGGTAATTACCTTGCCACAAAGTGACCCCCCAGTGTAGAAGGGCTGCATGCTGGACTCTATCAACCGATTTCATTTCGTTGCCACATTAACAGTCAAAAGAAGCATACTACTGTTTAATATTTAAAGAAAATGTTTCGTTCTTAACTGGGAAAGTTCCTCTGAAGACGGCAGGTCTCAGCAGGCGGCTTAGGAACTCAAATTTTAATTAAAATTTCTAACTCTAAATGCAAATCACAGCAGTTACTAAGAAATGCTTCTCAGCATGGGAACCTTTATAAGCGCATCGCAGAGCCTTTGGAAAGTGGACTCTACAAAGGACAGGAGCGCACACTGCAGAGGAAAATCCTGCATTAACCTACATGGACTAGATGACCTCACAAATCTTTCAATCTTTAATTTCTGTGATACGCAATGGGAACAGCTTTCTTCTGAACAACTAATGGGTACCACCACTCTTTCGTGCTGTCCCTTAAAAAAGGAAATTTGCAGGATACGAGCTGTTTCTTAAATTAATTATTGATTTTGCCGAGGCATAATCATTTGCAGTTACAGTGCCTAGTAATATTTGAAAAACAATGATTTGCCCCCCAAGGCACCCATAAGCATTGGTACACAGCTGTGCCCACTCCAGCACAAAGGCGTGCAGCACTTGCTCAGGTTAGGCAAATAAACTACTGCTTTGTATGCAAAAAGTTGATTTTTAGCATTTATGGCTCTTCACCAGGGCAGTTACTGCTTTTAAAGAGCAGCCATAAAGCCCCTGTTCTCTGCCTTTTTGGCTGGTTCCTTCCTTCCCGTGGACGTGGTTTTGCTGGGTTTGTGTGGTCAAAATGCGCTTCAGATGCTGAAGGGCTGTAAGGAACCTTTCTTGGTGGTTGGCAGGAGCAAGTTCATTGCCTCTTCCCCTTGAGGAAGAGGTCTCACTGTGCTGGTCAATGGAACTGAGGCCACTTCGGCTCTTTCTGAAAGTCCTTTGTGTTCCCTTCACCTCCATCAGTGTCATGCAGCCTCCAGCCACCAAAAAGTGGTACCAGCCCAAGAGTGGCTGGTTCCATTTCTCTCATGTTTCATGTGGGTAGGAAGGTCTTATTTCATTTCCAGTGTGCTGCAAACCTGCTCATTCCTTTTTTCCACCCCTCTCTTTATTAAGACTCATGGGTACGCACTTTTTGTTCTACTGAATTGCACCCATCTGTGGCCTGAAGCCAGATCTTGATGTAGCCAATGGAACTGAATTCTTCCACATCCCATGGTTAACCTAGAAGTAATTAGAGACTCTCTATGTACTATTTGCTCTTATCCTTATTATTTTCATGGATTTGGTGGTATTTTTCATGTTTCTGAATTAATTTATGGGACTCACCCACTTGAATTCGCAAGCAGGTGTCCCAGAGCCTCCACTCACTGTGTCCTACTCTGCCACACACACGGCTCATGGACACCAAGACCATACAGCCATCTAGACTGAGT
This sequence comes from Pampusana beccarii, assembly GCA_013399365.1. Lineage (NCBI taxonomy): Eukaryota > Metazoa > Chordata > Aves > Columbiformes > Columbidae > Pampusana > Pampusana beccarii. The sequence continues at coordinate 51,275 of VWYH01008933.1, read as the reverse complement.
TCTTGTCCTCATGTCACTGCCACAGAGGAACCTAAACTGAGAGATGTGGCTTTCAGGGAAGCGACTACAGGTTTTAACCATTAGAGGAGAACAAAACTGTAAGAGTTGCCAGGAAGAGGCACGGAACAGAATGTGGCAAAAGGAGGAAAAGGAGGAACCAAGTGGGAAAACGAACATAACATCTCCACACAATGTCCCGGGTCAGACGTGCTCACCTCATCGCATGGGGCTATCCTGTGAATCATGTCTTTCAGATGGCCGATCATCCGCTCCTCCTGAAAGTCATACGGGAATGTCTCTGTCCACTCTGTCAGCAACTGCAAGATTTTGGGTCCAAATTTTCTGATCCGTGCCTGAAATGGAAACCAGAATGATGGATAGGGATTGAAACGTGTTTAATCATTAAAGTCTCCCACCAAATCTGTATCTCACTGAAAGCGGGGCCAGATTTTCAAAGAAGGAACTGATGGTTGCACCTGTAAAATCTGCACACAGGCAAACAAGTAATCCGGTGCACAAATTATATATTTTGGCCTGCAAAATATACCAGTACCTAGATGCATACACAACTGTCTGTTTTACATGCAGATTTAAGTATTCTGCACATGCAATTGGCCAGTTTATGGTTGGATGGACATTTTATCGGTGCAACCTTTATGCCTTTTTAAAAAACATCTGGCCTTTTTGCTCATTTGAATCACATGTTATTCCCTTTCGTACTTACAACCCTCCTACAATTTCATCCTTTCCTGAAAAACTGATTGCAATGTACTTTTTGACCAACAAAGAGGTGAATCTTTTGCTTTCTGGCCATATGAAAAAACTGCTTAGTGACCGCTGGCGGTTGTAACTTGAGGAAGAAACAACGCACAAAACACCAGCACTTTGGTAACTTTACCTGGGCTACTGATAATGTTGCTCTCTTCCCAGATGAGCTCAAGGTCACGATAGAACAAGGACACCCACTCATATAACACACAGTTGATGCCCACTTTACTTTTGGTGTAGGTTTCTCTCAGGATGCAGCAGTGGGAATAGTCAGGAAGATATGGGGCAAGGAGGGAAATGTGGGGAAAGGTTGTATTAGTGTTATCTTGAAAGAGGGCCAGGGAGGCTGCTTGCAAAGCTTCCATCCTCCATCATCCAAGAACATGTGAAAAGGAAATTGCGTTAAGCAACAAACTGCATTTTTATTTACAGAAAACACAGACCAAAACAAACAGCCTTCTTCTGCATTGTATGTACTGTAGCTAAAGTGTACCCTGTAATCAGGAAAAATTATACTCTTGAGCTCCACAGCTCTCTGCTTTTCAACCAAGGTGGTTAAAATGCATATTCCAGCTTTCCAACAACAACAGGTTTAAATGAACCACATCTCTAAAAATAACTGCTGTCAGCTAGCATTAAGCTCAGGCTCAAAGACCAGCAGGTGGCTGCTAAAGGGAAAGCTTTATTGGGAACTACAAAGGTCTGGGGAGACTTTTGCTCCAGCTGTGTAAACTGCTATTCGAATTGAAGGAGAGGACTTTGTGCAAGCCACAGGACACAACTGGGGGACAGGAGGTCTCTTGTGTGCAAAGTTTCAAACTCAGCCCCGCTCTCAAGAGCACCAAATCAGCTGTGCCCCACCAACTCTGTGTTATTACAGGCTAGCCCGAAATGCAGACCCACCTCAGGCAGACTGGGAACTCTTCATCATAAGATAATGCTTCTCATTTCTTGCAAAGTTTAATGAGCAGCAAAACTTTGCAAGGCTCACATTTTAATTCTCCTAAATTTGCAACTGCCATAGCATCGGAGAACAGAACCCATCACACCTCAGAAAAATTGTTTCGGATGCTGCACCTCATCCAGATATTTCTATTAACACAGGCTGTACAGGCAACCCAAGTATCAGCTTTCTATACAGTCTGGCTGATTGCTCTCCATAGCGAGGACAGAGCTCCTGTTACTCATACAACCAGATATCTGGGCAAAAACATGCGTTCGGATGTTGGTGATTCAGTATTCTATGCCTAAAATAGTTTCAAAGCTGGAAAGGCTAATCTTGAGAATAATTTAAGAATTTGGGGGGTTTTTGGAAAGTTGCAACTAATGCACGTCCTCCTCCCTTTCACTGCACTGAAGATGCACCTCCTGCTCCAGGTAATGTACCGGATAGGTCTCCATCAATGCACCAAGGAGAGCTTGGGTGCAATCCAGCACTGAATAGGATCCAGTTGGATCCACGACTGCAGCATCTGCGGGTTTGCCAGAGGATGCACATGTGTTGTTACACACTGTATCAGTCTGCACAGTCCCTAGGGCAGAACAGAAGGTGTGCCGACACAGGAACAGCTTGGATTTTCTCATTCTGTGAGCTTGTCACAGCCTCACTCCTGCTTCGCCTCATTCCTGGTGTGCCAGACTGCGCCGCCGGCCTGTTGGTGCCGGCAGCGGGAGCTCAGTGGGTGGCTGTGTGCTGCTACCTGGCGTTCAAAGTGACAGGTAAGTCCAGGAGAAATATTACTGTTCCAGAAGCAAGAAAGCAAAAGGGCAGAGGCATTAAGTAAAAATGGGACAGTGGTGCGTTGATACCTGCAACTGAGAGCGTGTGAGGTTTACGTCCTACCTTCTCGCATCTCGCAGGCTTCACCACAGCCTTAGAGAAGAAGGAAAGTCACCTGGGATGACTGAGACAGGTGGAAAGGGAAAATCAGAAGAAGATTTGAAGCGACTAGCGCCTGGAGCGCTGCTCTTGGACACGGATGCTAAGCTGCCTCAACGTCGGGATCTCAGCAGCAACTGTCATCCTTTATGAGAAAGCTTCATTCAATCCAAAGGGAGGCAAAGGACACACACCAGAGCCCCAGATTTCTCTGCCCATTGAAAATACCTCACGCTTTTCTTCTGGAAAGATAAACCAACCTTGTCCAGCACGGGGTCGTCCAGCCGCTGCTGCTCAATGCACTTGTGACAAACTCGGGACAAAAGCTCATGGGGTTCAATGAAGAGTCTGGAACTCAGCAGGAATGTAAAGATATAGGCTTTCTGCGGGAGAAAGAAAAGCAGACCTGCTGTGAGCAGCCACATGGTGGTTATATTAGCCATAAAAGCCCCAAACTCCATGGTGTTTGCATCTCCACTGGGACAGACCTGTATGTCTAAAAGACACAAGGTTTCCTGACCCCGAAAACTGAACTAGTTACAGTGGGTGCAGGAAGCGGCAGCATCTCCTTCCTCCACAGCACCCACTTCCAGCCTTTGGTTGCTCAAACCCTGTGCAAACATCCAGCAAAGACAGCATGAAGGTCACTCTACAGGAGTGAGCCCAGGTGTAGGGGACATAGGGGACAGCACAACCAGCGATGCATGAAGGCCAGTGAACGCTAAACAGGGAGATGCTCGGGCACCCCTGTGTTCTATAGGGTTGTGAGCTGCGGATGCCCCCAGATCAGTCACATCCTGCTACTGCCCTGCAGGCCTCACCCAGCCTGTTTTCAGGAATATTTCTTTTATTCTACTAACTTCCCAAAATTCACTTTTATCAGCCAAGCCATGTCATCCTACATCTGTGAAGCTGTGGGAAGCAGGTCTATTGGATAAGTCCTTAGATTATTTAAAGTATTCCAGCAGTGAATTTAAAATATATGCATGAATTATCAGTTGTTTGCATCCTGATCCCTCCTGGCGCCTGAATTATCTCCTTTCCCCCAGATCTAGCCATGCTCCTCAGGTATAGTATTACATATCACACATTACTTACTGAAAATCTCACAGCCTGATCTGCCCATTACCTATTTTTATTGCCTTTCTGTTCTTTTTTTTTTAAATAATTGACATGCTTCTTTATTACTTATTTTTAGCTGATCAGAAACTGAGCCGTGGGTAATTTAAAACATGCTGTCTGCTCTGCATTGATAACTTTTGTGGTATTCTAAATGGCCAAGAAGTCAATGCTGTTCTGTGCTTTGAAATACGAACCTTTCCATAGAGATATACTAGGACTTAAAAATCTTCCGGTCAAACTCCGTCCTGAATTCCACTGAGGATGTGCAAAATCCAGTGAAGGCAACAGCTTGCAGGACAATAAACCTGCATCCCCTTTAGATCCTCACACTGTTGGTGAAGAAACACTGAATGTTCACTGATGGAGCATGGATTAGGATCTGCACTGTGCTGCCCAGTGACTGCAAAGTTGGTGTGAATATAACCCCAGGTAAATTATGAACCAATCGCTGTTGTCGCTGAGGGAACGCTTTGCACATACAGACAAACCTGGATGACTCCAGCAGCTACTGAATTTCAGCTAATTTAGTGCCAGACGCTTTTGCTTCAGTCTTCATCTAAACCTCTCTGGGATGCACTGCTATTTTTGAAGTGCTCCAACTGCTATATCACTAATTCATCACCACCACAGCTTTCCCCCACCCTTCTCCCCTGCCCCATTCTCTTATTTAAAAGCAGTATCAACTTTGGGATCTGCTTTTTCATGGGAACAATTACAGAGCAGTGAAACAGCATTTAAAGCAATGCATCAATTTACCAAGCTTTAATTGTATGCAGCTTTTAAATTAGCCCTCTTAATTCAAAATTTAACACATTTGCACTTTCGCATAAAGTGCTGCCTCAATTTATCAAAACTAAACTGTTTATTATACTGTGAATTGCTTACTTCAGGGTAGTAATCAGTGGTAGGTATCAGATGCTGGATTAGAGCATCCAGAGATGCTGAGGTAAGGTTTCCATCCTGGAAGATCAGTCCTCCTTGTTCATCTTCCTTTGCAGTATGTAGATGAGGGCTGAAGCCACATGGGGTAAACATACTGGTAGAACTCAGCGTTTGGGGCATGCCTTCCTACAAGAGAGAAAAACCCGCGGCAGGGACAAAAATCCATCAGATTCACAGTCACATCTCTCTTCTGGTTGATTTGGAAAGCACAAGCCACTCATGAGAGCTTCCTGTTCACAAAATTAACATGATCCCTTCATTATAACCTCTTTTTGTTGTCATTGGCAGATCATGCCTGTGGTGGGAAATAGATGGGAAAATTGGACATTTTGATTTATGCTTTTGTGCCAGAAAGGGACAGAAGCTGCTTTGGGCTCCCACGCCAATCGAGGGCTCTATGGTGATTGCCTTTTTGCTACCAGCCCTGGTCAGTCCCATGTAGGACAGGCGAGATACGTGGGACTTGAATTCTGCAGGTTCTTGAGCAGAACGGAGCTGTTCATTTGAACCTCTGTCCCCCTGAGAATGAGGCAGAGAGAATTTAGGGTGAGAGAGGGATGGAAAAGGGGTGCTACCAAAGGCTCGCTCAGGATGGACCTTGAGAAATGCTCTGTGGCTCCCACAGGACAGGAGGTGTCACAGCGAGCGAGGGGGTAGAAGCAGGAGCAGAAGTCAACTGGAGGAGGATGGAAAAATGGAGTTGGAGGGAACAGAGAACGTGGGAGCTGAAGAAGAGACTAAAGAGCAAGGAAAAGAGAAATGAGGAAGAGGGAGAAGGCAGACACCTCCACTATTTTTGGAGCCTGAAGTTAGTCAGTCCTAGATCTATACTTAGGCACTAAATAAATGTTTCAAAAAGATCCTGAGCACTCATCGACTTTACTAGAGAAGCAGAGTCCTCAGCACCTTTGAAAGGAGGCCAGGCAAACTGAGCATGTAGCCTAGTTTCAAGCTCCCTGTATTTCAGTTCTCTGGGCTCAGCATTGCATTCTAGGCTCCTTCTCAATTTTGTGGCTTACAATCAGCTTTTAACGTTTCTTCTGTTGAGCAAAGTTGTTTCGTTCCTGAGTTGGCCCAGGGTGATGACAGATTTTGCCCTAAGAACTTTAAAGCATCTCCAGCTGCCTCTGAAATTCCCCCTAGAAGCTGCTCCGCTCCCAACAAGAGGCAGCGTTACAGGATATGGACTGGGAAAAGAACAGCACACGCTCACTCCCACATCAACAAATGCATCACCCAGAGCAGAGCATCCCTCTGTGACCTGACAATTTGCTTCTAGACTTGATTTTACTCGGCGCGAGGGAGGATGAGAAAGAGACGAAGGAAGGGGAGAGTCCCAGAGCCAACCTCTGCTCCCTTGAGCAGCTGCAGAGCGTCCCCGGGACTCCAGCTCTCCCTCCTGAGCACAGCCCCTGCCTGCTAGAAGAGCAAGATCCGCGCCCCACAGGCCGCAGAGCTGGCACCGACCTCCCACGCAGGGCCACGCGCTGCCACGGCTCGGCGGGCGCCCCGCCACAGGCGCTCAGCAGATAGGCCTCAGCGTTTTAAACTATTTCTCTGCCCTTTTCTGTATCCTGTTCCATCTGCTTCTCTGCCTCTTCGCCATCCCATACAACTTCTACACCTATCGGTAGATGTGCTGTGACCCAGATAGTCAGCTCAGCTTTCATTACACGTACGGTGTGTTGTGTTTACTCCTGCAAAAGCAGCTCTCTGCCTGGCACAACCCATCTCCCCCAAGCTCAGGCTGTCACAACCTGCCAACTCAGAGCAACCTTGGACCGCAGAGGATGAGAAGGGTGTGAAGGCCTGGGAGAGGCTGGGAGCTGGGTCCCAGCACTGTGGGAGATCAGGCTTTATGAGCAAAACTTGGGTGACTCCATCCTTCAAAGGAGGGACTGTTCCCCAGGAGCCAGCGGTTCGGTTATTGCATCTTATCTCCTCCTGGGAGGCTCGCACGGGCTGGGAACGCAGGCTGCCTCCGGGATTTGCAATCAAACAAAAAGGAACCAAAAATGTCAAACGCAACAAATTCCTGTCTTGGCTGAAGAAAAAAAATAGAAGTCTAGGATTATAGTTTAGTTTAAAGAGCAGAATATCTGAAAGCCATCCCAGTCAGAATAGAAGTTGAAGCATCTAGTTTTAATGAATGTGCAGATGTGCCTGTTAATAAGGCTCTAAGAGCAAGTAATTGCTGCTTTTTGTACACAGCTCAGGCTCCGTGTAGTAAATGGGAAATACTGCCAAATCCTATTTGTTACTTCTAACATGCTCTATGTTATGTCTTGTTTCTATGGTAATAATCCCAAGAAGGATTGCATGTCCATATAGATCAAGAAATAGATCTCATGGACATATAGCTGTCTAGATGAGGAAAATACAAAGCTAAAACAGCTGTGAACTTACAGGACACATCCTGGGTTTGGTGTAAAACAGAATTCAAAGTAATAATTTATTCAGTGCAATCCCTCACTGTCAACGCCATTTTTATTATCAAATAGAAACATATCTAAACAGGATATTGCCTGAACTTTTGCATCTCATCACATGAGAAATCTTGCTGATATACACAGTAATGCTTCTTGAGGAAAAGTTACCATTTTTAAAAAAACGGAATAAAAACAGCTGTACCACTGTCACTGAGACATCTGTCGGGTATTGTTAAGAAATTAAACGTGACCTTACATTACAAAGTTCCTGGTCTAATCTTCAGATTTTGGGCAAGGCTTCTGTCACATCTGAGCTGGTGCCTGGTTGACACCGTACTTGCCACTGAAGACAACCTGAAGGTTTTAACTTCATGCCATTTTGCTCACTGTTGACTGATATGTTCACAGCAGGATGAAGCCTAACTGTACAGAGACTAAAAAACTCCTGCACTACTAAGCTCAACAATGACTAACATCAGTATTTGGCAGACAGGAATTTAGGACAGGGACTTTTCTGCTCACGACACCTCATCTCCTTTTCTGTTCATGCAGTTTACAAACTACTTTTTTCAGAAGCACTAAATAGAAACAAGGTCTTGCTCTGAAACAGCCCAAATACATGATTGCTTGCAGTAGGCAGACGACAAGGTTAGGCTGTCAGTCACCCACAGAATACAGAAGCAAAAAGGGAAGCACTGAGAAGAAAACAAACAAGCAAACAACCTCGAGATTTATCTTATTGTACTGATGGTAGTTTGCATGATGAAAAAGGTGGGTGGTGTAGACAGAGCTGGAGATGTGAAAACAACTCTGCACCGGTTAAAAGAAAATTTAAAATGAAAAAGAAAATGCAAGGGGAGACTTTCTGGGACTGGTTTCCATAACACAGGACCTTCCATGCGGGAGAAGGCAGAGCATGTGGCTCCCTCCCTGCCTACAGAAAAACAAAGTTATAAAATACAAAAAAATGCATTGGATTCAACATTGACATCTGCAAAAAAGCAACACAAAATGCTACCGAGCCAGTACCGTAGCATTTTGCATTTACTTCACCAAAATGCTAAGACGACTGGCAGTGGCACAGCTCAGTCAGTGATCCCAGCTCCGTGCAGGTGGTGCTGAGCCAGGAGGCACCAGAAAGGTCCCTCCCCAATGAGCATGGGGACACTTCACAGCCAGGTGTCCTGGTGACCCCTGGTGACCCTCTGTCCTTAGGAATGAGGAGGACAATGGTGTCACATCAGATCACAGTGGGCTCCTCAATGTTCTCCCAGATCATGGGGCTGTGTGTTCAGCCAAGGATTCTCTGACTGGGAAATGCAACAGCTTGTTCAGCTGTGGCTTTTCTGGATTATAAAGTCAGGTTTTCTGGAAGTGAGCCCATTGCCACTTCAGGGGAAACGCATTTCTGGGATGTTATGGTAATAACTGGAACAGGGAATTTTCTGTATTTCTACTGCTACTCCTTTTTGCTGTTGTTCTGTTTCATCATTCATCATTCTTAGCTTCTATTGGCTATTACAAAGTGCCTTTTCTTTACATTCTTTTAATATATTTCATACTTTCATAAGATTAGAAAAGAAATTTAAAAATAATGGCAATATACTGCTTTTTAATCTTTCTCCAGTGACCAGGACTTCTAAGTATTCCAACGCAGTGATGGAAACAGACAATCCATAGAGACTTCTCACTACAAATTACGCTGCTTACACAAAAATGTTTAAGTATTTGATTCACTGAGCCAAAGCACGAGACCAAACGATCACTGATGCCTGGGAGAAAAGCCACCCACAAACCCTGCGTGTGCCTTAAAACCTCTGGGAAAACAGTGCCCAAATCTGGAAAACTGAGCTGGGCATGGCTTAAAGAAAGGACTGCCTGGCCATGCACATAACATGGGCCCTCCAGGCTGCAGCAAGAGAGGTTCCACGTGCTAGAGGATGGCTAAACGTGCTAGAGGATGGCTAAACGTGCTAGAGGATGGCTAAACGTGCTAGAGGAGGGTTAACAGACTGCCAGCTCTGCCGTGCTGGGCCAGCCAGGAGGGTAAATAGCCCAGCAGCGTCCCCCCAACTCCACCACCCACTGTTACAAACATCCCCGTGGCAAGTACAGTTAATGCTTATGTGGACACGAAATGTTCAGGAAATATTGAATGTGTTTTTCAGCAGCTTTGATGTGATAAGTGTTTTATCCTTTTATCAAAAACTTAATCACGCTGTTTACTTTTGATCTTCATTTCATCTCTGCCTTCCATCTGTTCTGCCTCTCTCAAGGGGAAATAAGAGCGGGTACCATGTGACGAATGGAGCGGGGTTGCAGACTTATCTTCCCACCCACTTAACTTTCAGATTAACAAAATAAATAAAACCCTTCCCACTTCAGAGATGAACGGCACAAGCTTTTGACAGTCACCCATTGGAATTACAGGAGCTAGAGAGGATGGTAAGGGAAGGCGTGGAGGTTGAGGGGTCCATCTGTGCCATGAGGCTGTTTCACTCGCTACCCTGCTCGTGACAGGGGGCTCCTCCTTGCAAGAACTATGGACATGCAAGTCAGCACTCAGTGAGCAGGGGATAAATCAAGGGTGTGGGAGACTCAAGGTCAAGTACAATCTGGCAAGGCACAGACTTCACCAAATACACCTTATCTAGAGTCAGCTGGACTGCTTCTTACTCCCATCTGGGAACAAAGGTGGGAGACATCTCCCACCCCATCTCAGCCCTGCAAATGATTGATCCAACTTTCACCCAGACCAGACAGTTCAAGGAAGTCAAGATGGTTCACACTAAAACATTTTGGAAAAACATCCTGGAGAATTCTTGACCAGCTTTAGTAACAAAACTTCTTATGCAACCATCACTAATCTCTCTATGTGACACTGGGAGAGCTTTGCTGAGGGATTTGCTCTGCTCTGAAAACATGAGGAGCTAAGGGATGGAACAGCAGGAAAGAAAAAGAATCACAAGCAACCAGCATCTTCCCTACGTGGGTGCTGACCCAGATGAACAGACTGCACAGGCCTGCAGCTCAAAGCAGACATACAGATCTCTTCTTCACTGTCTAGCTGCAACACTATCAAAACCAAGGCCCTGCTCGTCCTGACTGACATACAGATGAATCCTGTCCCAAACAAAAGTCACTAATGTGATGGACAAACAGTAAGATAGGAAACTGGAGCCAAAGGTGGTCTACTTAATGCCATAGGTGGGATAAGAACCAACTCCTGGTCTTATTCTTTGGGCTTTGGGGTCCGAGCTTTAACCAGAGTTACTATTGAGGTAGCTTGGAAAAGACTTTGCCTCCTATACTGAGACTCAAGTAGGTAACGACTGAAGGAGCAGAAACAACTGCACTGTGGAGCAGGCTGGACAGGGAAGGCGAGTTTCAAACCCTCCCCATTGACAACTTCACAGACAGCCTGAACACACAAAGTAGAGCCAGAAGGATTTAGGTGTATGTAGATGCATTACTTGGCATGAAGACACTTTTACCAATGATTCTTCTCATCTCGGCCACACGCTCCCTGCAGGTCAGGATGCGGCACGAGTCTTTCTGCCCTTCCCCATAGAGCTCTTGCTTTCTGCCCCATCCCTGGGGAACAGACCCCGCTCCGTGCTCCCGGCCAGGACACCACAAGACAGTCGGGTTTCATCTGCCTCGGTACTGGCTGACCGCAGCCATACAAGCCCTAAATACCAGTGTGCTCAGCAGAAACTTCAGTAACAGATGCTCATTTTTCTTTACATTGCTTTCAGTAATTTTCCAGCTATTCATTTTTGCAGACAAAAAAAAGAAAAAAAAAAGAGAACATGATTGTAATGACTTAAAATTCCAATTTTTCTCTAGTTATTTTGTAGGGAAGAAGGCAGAGGCAAGAGAAGAGAAAGTATTCTAATGTTTCAGAAAACAAAAGGAAACCCACTGCAAAGTAATTGCTTCCACTTCTCAAGGCCATGGTTATAAATGTTTTTTCAGCAAAAGTACCTGGCATTAGCAAACTCATAATGTATTTTATGCTGATGTAATTAGGAAACTGGTAGCAGGTGTAACTTTCTTTTCACCTTTTCAACAGGCCATAAAACATTCAATTTACAGCCCATGAAGTTGTAAGATTGCAGAAAACTCAACTTGTCAATCCCAATACTGCTGGAAATGGTTAAATGAGCAATATAATGAAGCTACGCAACTTAGAAACACAAAAGAATCACAGGGGAAAAGAACCGTGGGACGGGAAAGGTGGGGAAAGACACTTAACTGGAACATTCTTCAGTTCAGTGATTGCATCCCAATGTGCGCTGGATCCGTCCCTGTTCCCACCCTTTCCTTGTATCAGCTGAGGCACTTTACTGAGATTCACATGAACGAGACTGCAAGAATAGCGAGTGAATTTAAGGGTTTGGGATATCTAACCAGGATTAGATACCGCTGCCCATTGCCGTTCCCGGGAGGAGAGGCCAGACACAGGGAAACCTCAGCACGAGGTGGGGAAGGGGCGGCTGGGGGGGCTCCAACCGGGGAGAACAGGCTACGAGAGCAACCGAGCAGCAGCAGCCACGGGGTACTGGGGGAGCACTAAAGCATCAACCCTCTTCATGCAGTTTTTCAGGGAAACACCCAACCTGAAGTGACCTCTGCGGCTACAAACTCACACACTATGCAATTCTTGGTGGGCTTCCAACCTCCTGGTGAAAAAAAACACCCCACATTCTAATCTAAAAGAGTGATTCCAAGAACTAGGCCCGGCACCTCCAAACCTGCATTGACATTGTCCCAGGACGCACGGAGAAGCCCTCAGGTCTCCATGCTCTCCCTGCCAGCACTCAGGCAAGTCCCAGATCAAAGATTGATGTTCAGGGTGGGCGCAAAAAGGAACCCGCTTCTTGCTCTGCAGAAACCGGCCGACCAGAGTGACCTGGCACGAGCAGCACCCGCAGCACAACTTCATTCCCCTAAAGACGTTGCAAAGTGACCGGAAAAAAGATTCGATTCAAACCCCACAGAAATTACTCCGCTCTGCATCCCACTTATTTACTATGGGCTAGAACAAGGGCTTTTATTCTCTGAGATATGCACATCACTGCATTCAAAGCCAGCCCACGGGAGAGGCATGCGTATGTCTACCAGCTGAATTTTTTCCATCGTGTCACTGACAATGATCGCAGCTCCTCTTGTACTAGAGGTTTATGAGAAATATCTTGCAGTCAAAATACTATGGTGAAAAAAACAACTACGCCAACCAATTACCTCAAAATCTGACGGGCACGCCTCAGAAAGAGGCCCCATTTATAGGTAAGGAGGCATTAAATCAATTACCAGCACAGTGCAAGCAAGAACAAGGTCACCTTGCTGAAGGAATATTTCTGTTTATGCTCATGTCAGAGTATTTGTTCGATAGAGAAAAATGAAAACCTGATTATCATGAATTTGGTAGACTGGTCTGAAGTAGAATGTAAATCAGAAACAAGAAGATTTATGACCAATTAAATTGAACTCCAATCAAAATCCCATTCAGGCAACAGTTCCCTGGGGGCTTCAATTTGTTAGTGCCACATTTTTTTAATAACTTTCTTTTTCATGTAACATCAGCAATAATAAAAGCCTTTCAATAACAAGCAGAGCCATGAACACGTTATTTATCTTAAAATGCCATCATTGCCTGGAATCAGAAAGCATTGAAAGGACGCACCGTAATCACTCAGGAACAACCCCCCATAGAACTGCAGTGGGGTGTAAAGCTTTTTTTGCTCAGTCTCAGGACAATTTCCCTTTTCATTAATCTGGTTCAAGTCTGCAGTATTCCTCTGAGTAAGAGCGAGCTGGCATGGACTCTGGTCTCTGACGTCTCAAACACTTTCCCAATATTGCATGTTCACGCCAAACACGGGGCCAGTGGCATATCTGTGCCTCATCATTATCGGATTTTTAGTAATATTAGAAGAATGCCTACCAATATATTGCAGATGCCCTTGACAGTATTCAAATGAGGCAGCAGTCTAGATTTCTCTCACTTTAGGCTAGGAAATCTATTTTCTGCTCTAATGTGCCTCTCTCCCCTTATCCCTCCCCCTTCCTCCTGAATTCCTGGTAAAACAAAGAGATGGTATAAAAACTACTCTGGTATACAGGAATTTTCTTTCTTCTTTTTGTAACAAAAAATTATCCTTTTTCTTTCCTTAAGAAAAAGGATCAATAGAATGTAAATGGAACAAGGAAAAGGAAAGTGCTTCGAGTGGCAATGAATTACTGTGCCCATTGTTAAACACAGAACCACAAAATTTGCCCCGAGTGAAGTCAGAGCTCAACCAGGCATGGACGGAGAGGGAAATCCCGGAACAAAACCATGCAGGCAGCGTTCCCAGAAACCACTGACATCAGCAGGAGCCTTTTGGCTCAGCCCAGTCGTCGCTGACGGGCCACCGCTGCGACTGCCTGGAAAACGGTCAACACTTGGATTTTCTCGCTTAGGCAGCGGTGAGGAGAGAAAGTTATTTAAGGATCACCAACGGTCGTCAATCCAAAGGGATGTGCGGTTTCATAGGGCAGTTGGGGCTGCAGCATCCTCAAAGTAACACTTATAAACCAGAAAGGTGCTGTGGGAAATCCGTTTAACGCCTAAATACACGGGCATGACACCGCGACTGCCGTCAGACCGCAGCAGCCGCCTCCTCTCCAGGAACAGCTTCTTCCAGGCCAAACCTGGAGGAATCAGAGCGGCTCAAAAGCAGCATGGCAGAGCCTGGTCCCTGGGACACCAACAGCTTCGCATGAGCAAGGACGCCTCTCCCCATCTGTGTGAATGCCGTCTCCACTGCATGCTGTCAGAACTACAATAGAAAGGCCGTAAATAAAACAAAAACGCAGACCTCAGTCCCCCTCTCATGACATCTCGGTGAGAACAAGTCCTGGCAGGAATTAAAAACCTCCCATACTCAGGAAAGCAATTCTGCTATTTATGCAGAAGGAGGAAGGAAAGCTGTATATCAAACAAATAATTACAAGAGCAGCTTTATCAGTCCCTGCTGATTACTCTGAGCTCGGTTTGATGATTCTGCCAGCGCTCCGCAGGTTGTTCAGAGAGGTGCGTGTCACAACATTTCACTTGCAGTTCTTTCATTTATTAGCACCTACCGCTACCTGTCTCTTACTCAAAAATCTCAGCATAGATTTAGAAATTGGCCTCCTGGAGTCTGTCAGGGAGGTTTAAAAACCTATAAATCATATTTTTATATATATACATACATCCTCAGACAGACTCCACATGTGAATATGAATGCATAATGATGTATTTTGCACATTACACACATATATATATGCAGTTATATAGAAGCACAGACATTTTTATATAAGTGCCCTCCCCCTCCAATGGGTAAATACAGCAATTCAAGTACCTTGCTTATCACTGCTCCAGTTTGGGTGGGATGTCGTTTCATTTGACCTTTTTTTAATTCCCAAATTCACTAAAATATTAAATGGAAGATGGTCTCATCTTCACCTCAGAAAACATCAGTGCCTTCTGAAGAGCAACATAAGCTCTGACACCAATGTCAATTTGTCACCTCTGTTAATTACACTGTATTTGAGCAACGCTCAGTTACCAGATTAGCACAAATGCCTCTTAGATTTTTGCTCTTAATTGCCACGGTCTGCAGACTTCCCTGAGATTTATGTCCCCCTGCAAGGCATCCTTTGCTGCGAGCACCTCTGTGCTTCGGTGTGCAGTGCAGACAACCAAGCAGCTGATTTACGGTGCTCACACTCCCCGTCCTCGACATGCCTTCAAGAGCTGGGCACAGGATCGCGGGCAGCAGAACTGCGAGCTCAGAGCTGAGCCCATCAGTGATGGATCCAGCCACGCAGGCTCCCTAGCTACCCCCTCCCAA
This sequence comes from Pampusana beccarii, assembly GCA_013399365.1. Lineage (NCBI taxonomy): Eukaryota > Metazoa > Chordata > Aves > Columbiformes > Columbidae > Pampusana > Pampusana beccarii. Next base: position 36,252 of record VWYH01008933.1, on the reverse strand, counting down.
ATATCCCCTCAGCCCCAGGCTGAAGAGGTGCTGATGATGACACTTGAACACAGGATTTTGCACCAGGGAAGACAGAGCACAGGGGCTACACCAGCACAGCCAGCATCAGGCTCCAGTCTCAGCTATCGATTTGGCTTATTTCCTGGCATCCCCAAAGTGCTCCAGACTGACGAGCAGGCTCTTGTGCTCTACGGATGGCATATGGACGCGTGGCCCTAAAAGAAAGGAGTTCATGAGTGTCTGGATTTCCCCTTCTGGAGCACCATCTGCCCCTGCTCCCAGTCCCGCCACCCGCTGCCGTGGTGGGACCCGAGGCAGCCCTGCGCTTTTCAGATGCAGTGACAAAAGCATCAACGTCATCCGTAGCTGTCCCCAAATTAAAACACATTCCTGCTGGAATATGCTCTGCCTACTCAAATTCAACCTTTGTTTGGGCAGGCAAAGAGTCTTCTGCTGACAGATTTTCTCTGGCTGCATTAAGTATTGAAAAAAAAACAAGGGACTCTGCTGACATTTAGGATAACACAGCAAGTCTGTAGCTGGAAAACAAACCCCTCAACTGCAGAAAGAGGAAATTTCAGCTGCAGCCCAAGCACAACTACAGGTGAGGGTGCTGGGCCCAGCAGGTGCTTCCAGGGGTCCCACACCCCCGGGAATCACCATGCGCAGCCCCAAAAACCCTCTTCCCCAGCAGCCAAGGGACACGGGGACTCACCACCGAGCTGGCTAATTGCTCACTAGCTGAAATTAACTCCGCGAGACATTTCTGTGATCACTGCTAAAAGTCTGTCATTAAAAGGGACTGCAGAAATGAGTTCTTTGCTTCCTCTCACAGCACCAGCAGTGTGATGCTCTGGCTCTGAGATCAGCAGCCTGCTCTCGGAGAACCACGGGAAATGCCTGTGCCAAGCTGCCCATGGCCCATCCTGCTCATCCTCCTGCCTCTCACGCTGGCCACCATCGGATGCATCATAGGAAGGGGCCAGGAGTGCTGTGGAAGGCAGAAATGCAAAGGTTTGCTCAGTACAGCAGCCTCTTTCTGCTCTCTAGTAGTCAGGGACTAGTTCATACCCTGAAGCACAAGGTTTAATATCCACCCAAAACCTGCCTTTGTTAGCTGTTCTCAGTGCCTGTAAAAAATTATAAACTTCAGGAACCAGCAAGCAGAAGCCTTCCTAGAGCTATAGTAGGGAGCTCAGTGAAATCTGCATGTGTTTGAGGATCAGACTTTAATATTAGGGGATGATTTTTTTTTTTTCTTGGCATCATTCCACTGATTTTTGTGGTATAAAAACCAGGGGTGAATATGGTCCAAGATATACACAAAATGAGCTAAATTCTGAGCTGCACTTGCTGACCTCATAACTCTTCAGCAGTTGAAATGTGAGTTACAAAGCCAATTTCCATAAAGGACATGTTCAGTTAACAGTGCGAGACTGTGCTGACTTGAGCTGTGTGAGCACACTACTGAGATATTTCCCACATAATCTACATTCATTCCATACTTTCTGGAAGCTCTCCTCAAAAGATGGTGTCAAGGGTGCAAATCTTATAGATCAGAAAGATATGTGACGCATCAGAAAGCACAGAGACTTTTTAAACTCCTTATTCTGGTGCCTGGAGAAGCCACAAACAACACACATGGTTTTTCTTTCCCCAAGCTCCAAGGCTGCAGGGTAGCAGCTTCCTTAGCGTATAGGTGGCCCGGATGGAGACATACACACACCCCTCCAAAGTTCTTGAAACAGGACATATACAGCTTTCAGGGACACAGTGGAAATCCCAACTTTTGTCTATGGATAGTGTCCAGCATAAAAACACCCTATATTTGTTCATTCATTTTGCATATTGCTTGAGCAACAGTGAGGTTTTTAAAGCAGCCACTGCTATTGCTAAGAAATTGTACTATTTTAATAATCTAACAAACTACCTGATACAAAATTTGAGTGCACACCGGAGTTGTCACCCTGTGGCTGAATGTCTCACCCTTATTTAATCTTTCAAGACTCCAGACTGGCACAGAGACTTGCACAACAGGACTCCAAACTCTGTAGGGGAATTTCTGATAAAATTATGCATGTACAGATATGCAAATATGTAGGATTTGCAAAAGGACGAGGCTAATGTCACCTGTAATGTCTCGAGCCTGTAGATTTATACATGCAATCAAAGAAAAGCCCTAACGATCCACACCCCATGTGAATCGGATGAATCACATGCTCAGATTAGGTCTGGCATCACCACAAAATTGGGACCACATCCTAACCATCTTATTTCTGTTTAGTGGCCACAAGCTCAACAAGCCCTTGAAATCAGTGTGACTATCTGGCTCTGCTTCATGCGGATAAGGGGAGTCACCTCTGCTTCCCATATACAACCGATAGCTCACGAAAATATTTACAGCAACGAAGTTAGACAACGCATTTAAATAATTCAGTCTCTAGTATCTGAAAATTTTCTAGGAGTGCTAATACCAAAACTAGAAATGTGCAACTTGTCTTGAAATGTTTATTCAGCTAAATAATAATTTCAGTTTGAGTAATTCTAAAGGAGCTGAGCCAGCAGCCTGTTTCAAACAAAGAATATTGACGGGAACGAGCAAACAAGGGTTTATACTCATTTCAAGGCAATAACTAGAAGAAACATACAGCCCATTGTCAACTGGATAAAAACAGGTAGAAATGTGCAATAGGAGAGAGCGGTTTCAAAGGTTATCTTAGCACTACTTAGAATTTAAATAATAATCAAGATTAGTGGCCAGGACATCAGCAGTGTGTTCCAAACGTGCATGGCTGGATTCCCAGTGCAAAACACCCTGCACGGACCCAGTTTTTGGGAACAGGACTCAGGTTGTACTCACACAAACAGCAACTCTTGCAGGAGTTTGCACAAGGATGGACACAGGACAGATGAAGATTTCATTGCTAAATGCTTTGCTGGGACGTCCCCAGTTGCAGCTACGACGGACACACTGTACAAGAATCTGATTAAGAAATAATCTGAACTCCATAAAGGGAAAACCGTGGAAGTGAGGAACGTAATGGAGCGTGCAGCATTGCATGCAACCAACACACAGGTTTGAATGTCGGTTTGTAAACAACGCTAATTAGACTAGAAAATCCCAGAATGGCAGAGACTCACCCAAACCTTCGTCAAAGTTTTCAGCAGCGCAGCTGAGGAGTTGAAACCCCATGTATTAATACAACCAGCGATGCCCCTTCTCCTGCTTGCACTATGACACTACACTTGAGATGTTGTATAGTTATTCTTTTCTTTGGGATGGCACTTTAAAATCCAGGATGCTTCCCTTGCATTTCAAATTTCCAAATCCCCATTTCAGCAGTGCCTGTTGTACTTTTAGATGGCACTGAAATGTCACAGTCGGTATTTCCTTAGTGACACACAAAACCACCAAGAGAATCTATTTAGGAGGGAAGCAGGAAGGTAACCAGCTGGAAACCCACAATGAAGGAAAAACAACTTGTTACCTCCCTGAGGGGGACGGAGGAGAGTAAAAGTTAATGGAAAGGTAATCAGGAACTCTTCAGGGATATCAGTTTATAGGCCAGGAGCATATATAACCGAGACTTGTTTGCATATCAAGAGACTACAGGAGAAGGTGTGATGGCTAAATGCAGCTTATGAAAATATGGCTATCTGTAAAGCAAATAGCTTCTTCACATATGAAAACACAATCCTAACACTCAACTTGGCAAGTGAAGGCTAAATAACATCAATATGTCTGTTTTGGGCGGCCTGAACAGTGAAATCGCTTCTTATGACATTTACAGTGTTTTCAGCAGACATGGCTGGGACTTGGAGAAACAAGCTGTTTTTTAAGGGATTTCAAGGACTCCTGCTTAAAATATCCACAAAAACGAAATACTCAAGCTTTAAAACAACATGGTCGAATTGGGTGCTTTTTAACGACCAATGAAGAAAAATAACCGCAGAGATTTCTCAAAGACACCACATTGTGCTACAAGAACAGGACAAGATGTAATTCAGCTTTACGCAGGACTCTGGGTATTTAAGTTCTTCAAAGAGCTTTAACAGATTAAACCCCAGTGAAGCTGCAGAGTCCGAGGGCACAGCTGTAATGGCCATTTACCAACTCCGCAAACACCAAAAGCAGCCACATCACCCCACCCGGACACCTCCCCGTGTCCCAGCAGGGCCCAGAGTCCCTCTTAGTACTGGCATGGGGGCCTTTTTGGGCATTCTGAGGAGTCTGCCCATATCTGAGTTACTCCCATATTATAATAAGCATTTTGTTCAAGTATTATCTTCTAAATAGAGATATTTGTGAAGATCCCCCCGTCCATACCAATCCTCCCATTCGCTTCCATTCTGCACATTTAATAACCGCCACAGCTGGTCCCTGCAAGTGCCACCACGCTTTGGCCAGACCTGTGCCCCGACCTTCCTGCCAAGCCCAGCACAAAACTCCCTTTCCCCGCCTGCTCTGGGCTGGTTGGCAATATCACCAAAGCCTATTAAACACTATGAAAAGGAAGGACTACTAAAAGCCTTTAATTGGGCTACGCAATCAAGCACAGGATTTTATTATTAGAATCTGTTTTGTCGAAAAGGAATATACTGGCCAAGACTATCCCATTCTGTTTTGTGATAATTTCAGTGAAATCTTTCACGTTAGCCAAATCCAGAAATGTTTTGGAAATTAAGTTATTTAACCCATTATGTCTGTTTTACCATAATAATGACCAATATTCTTCTTTATTGTCCAGGGCATTTTTAAGTGTATGTCTGTCATTCATAAATATATAATTACTTTAATGTTTATAATATTTATTAACATAGTGAGTATTTAGATGGCTACTACATAATTACCTGGGGAGAAAAAAGTTCCATCTTCTATGCGGTACAATGCACCAAGATTTTCCAGGACTGTAGCCGATTTTACCAGCCGAATCATTTCTCAGTGGGAACTCAATTCCGAAATCCCCAAATTCTCCACTTTTAAAGCACCCCTTTTCACGTTACACTGGCTTTTCATTCCGCTCCACTGCCACACCGCACACCATGGGAAGCTGGAGTCAAGAGGTTATTCTGGAGCTCAAATCACCATTATTCAATGCCCATTTCTACAAAAGCCTCCAAGAGCTTCCAATTTCCAAACAACCCTCCCACGAGGAAAGGTTCAGGTCCAGCACCGTGTCTCCATCCTCTCTAGAACCCCGATGTTTTTTTCTCTCTCACATCTGCAAATCTTTGATAATTTTCACCTTCTCTAGGCAGTTCAATGACACTTTTGATTTGCAAGTGAGTTCAGGCAGGAATTTTACTGGGTGAGTAGTTTCGCTATCTGCGTGCGTTTCGCTATCACATCAGTACTGGCTTTCTTCCAACCAGGAGACTTACAAGAACCCTGAAGAGGTCTTTGTACTCAGACCAAGCCTCCTGCTGAGCAGTGGGCACTATCTGTAAAGCGAGTCTACAAAAATGACATCATTACGTGGCAAACACGTTCTTCCTATGGTAAATTTGTTTGGCACACGCAGTCAAAACCAAGCTTTTTCAGACTGTCAGCATCTTGAGCTCAGTCTTGCAGCTAAACACTACGTTGTGTTCTTTCTACTTCATGTCTTGCACATCAGCAACAATAAGAACTCGGCAATCAAACCTGAGCTGGCGTTTTTTGTGATGACTCACACAGCTGATTAAAATACAATTGCTCTCCCAGATCTGGGCTGGCTCAAAACAGCAGCAAATGTATCAAAGAGGTGTCTCTTAATTCCCCACCCTTTGTTCAGAAAATTAAACACACACAGAGACAGATGCAGTAATGGAGTGTGCGTTTTACTCTCGTTTGTAACCGGTCCAACTCTTAACTAATGGGGCTTAACGTAGCTGTACATTATGATTTCAGATGGGTGTCTTTACTCACGCTGAATTATACACTCCATGAGTAGCAGTAACAGAAACACGCGCTCCCCAACTGAAGCACTAAGAAATAGGGCTGGAGTGAGACTCTGTAAGTTAAAACGACATCTAGTAGCATAACAGCCACATAACCTTGAGATAGAGGCTCTTAACCCATACCAGGCTTATTTCTAACGCTGTGTTTGTCACAGGTGTCACGGAGTTATGTGCTCCCCAGACAGCAGTGACACACGACAGAGAAACCTTCAGTCTCTCTGAAGGCAAAAATATTTGTCCTTGTCACCCGGCAGAAGATGGCAATCCCAGCCCAGCGTGTGTTGTAATCACACGAGCACAGCGAACCCAAGAGGAGGAAAATTAAAGCAGCGAAGAGGTAGCGCTTACCTTTTGACTCCGTTCATCTCCGGGCAGGCCTGTAGCCTCCTCGGCGAGGCACCGCTGCTGCGTGCTGGCAACAGCTCCAAAGCAGGCAACAAATACCGACCTCTAAAACGCCAGCCAGGCTTTTCTGTATGAACCTTGGATGTGACTCAGCGTGGGAATACATCTTCAAAAGCAAGAGTTTCAGACAGCGTTCTCTTAAAAAAATCCTCCCAAACAAACAGTTCATTTCAAATCGCTCTTCCTTCTTCCTTTTGATTTCTTTTTTAGTTGCACAGGAATGAGGGGTTTTTTTGGGCTACTGTTTTAAAAGTCTAGGCCGAGGAGAAGTTTTGCCAAGTCCTAGCAAAACACGATGTAATTTTAAAATTACAGTCTGAGAACTGCTGCTTTGAGAGAACAATCATCTCCTAAATGACTGGGCAGGCCGTCTCAAATCGCTGCTTCACATGAGCTGGAGAAGGGGCCGCAAGAATGCGTAGCGGTCACTGCTCTAACTCTGTGCAGGCCCCGGACCTTCGAAGGCATCTGAACGTCACCGTGTTGCTAATGAAAATCCCAAGGAACTGCTCTGCACCACCTTTGCTCAGCCTGAACTTGGCTGATGTGCTGAAACATCAGGATGGTACCAAGGCAAGTCTGTTCATGCCTTGTTACGACTCCAGACTGATACCACACAGCTCCATCAAATAACAATAAATCATGTCTCACAGACATGATTAAATTCATTTGTGTTTTTTAAGTCTGAGCTGGGCTAAGCACTAGAGAATACTATATAGAGACCAGGCACACAAGGAAAAGCAGCAATTCCCCTGATGCTCTGGACAACAATCCAGATCCAAGCTGGAAATGGGACTGAAAAGTAGTGATAGATGATTTCTGGCTCTCCCCAGTGACGAGAGAATCATCTATTTTCATTCCTCCAGACCCTTGCGCAGCTTTCAGACTTGTCAACAACAAAGTACTGCCTGGCAGGAGCAAAGTAGTCCGGGATAACTCTTCCAAATAAATTGGAGTGATGGGCAACGGCCCCTCCACTATCAATCCCACCCAGCACCTCCTGGCCAACAACACAAAGAGACATGCATGGAGGATTTAAGAAGCTGCCAAAGGGCAGGGAAGACACCGCATCACCTGCCCTTCGCTCTCTCCAGCCATAGAACAGGTACCAAGACGATGCACTGCATGGGGAGGATGACAAAAGGCCAGGATGCAGCCGGCTGAAACTGAACCCAGACTTCAGAGACATGATGCTACTCAACAAAGAAAAGTAGTTTGGAGCAGGTTCCAGCCACAATGCTGTCTTTTAGACCAAAACCAGCCTGTGCCCTGCAGCCATCCCTCCAGGTCCAGGCTGAGGGACAGCCTGCGATGTGCTCACCACATTGCTGACAGCCCGGCATCATCACTGGCAGGCAATGAACAGCTCTTTGTTGCTGGATGCGAACCCACATCCTTCAGCTGATTTCCCGGAGGCCATCAGACTTTGAACCTGCGTATCCCTACAGCTCAGGCCAGCGCAAACCATCCACGGTGTCACCTCCCAAGGCGCAGGGCCCCGAGAGCCATCACCAGCAGCACAGCCTGGGGCCACCCGCACCACAGCTGCTGCCTCCGAACAAGCAGGGTGAGAGGGTGAAAGCAAGGAAAAGATGAGTTGTCTGGTGGGCATGTATCCAGGACAGAATTCATCCCTGAATTTGACCCAGGGGGGAAGGGCAAATTCAGTTTTAAGAGTTTACAGACTTGAAAAAAACTCAAACAGCTTGAGACACTGCAGCACGAAGCAAGCATGTGTCCCTACTTCCAGCTTTAGCAATTCACAGAGCTCTGCTTGCCACTGGCTCTATCCTAGAGCATTAAGGCTGTACAAGATTTATGTTTAAAGCATATTAGCAACACTTTTTAATGATGAAGGAGGCATTTTAGCAAACAGTAAATTCTGCAGAAGCTCTGTTTGGCAGAGTTATCAATAATCCTGTTAATGACAAGGTACAATTTACAGCAAACTGGCAGTGGAGATACAGGACTTATGTGAAACAAAAAGATAATACAATATTATTCCATTGACTGTGCTTTCCCTTAATTGCCTTGTTATGTACGCTCAGGGCACACAATCTATCACGGATGAAGTTGTTTGTTCATAAAGCAACACACAAGAGGTTTTTAATCCAAGATCCCTCTAGCTGCATTTCAGGATTTATTTTAAAGTTGTCTTTAATTTTTCTATTTTATGTAAGTTTATCCTAATATTAGCAAGCGCTTCTCTGAAAAGAAACTGCTGTGCTCAATTGTGCTACTTGTACTGGATTATGTGACTGCTTACTAAGGCTTTACTCAGTGAGATTGCACAGAGGCACGATGTGCAAAGCAGGCTGCAGATCTCATGTCATTCCTCCCCATCCCCAGGTTGGCAGAAGGGCTGCAGGCCCTCAGGACAGAATTAAACTAATATTCATTTGTGTGTGTGCAAGGGACCCGTGCCCAACACGCCAGGTTCAGTGCATGTATTGTAAGAGGCATCAAGAACACCCTTTGCACAATTATGAAGCAACTCTTGTAATTTTAACATAACAAACTTCACCATTAAAAATATATCTTTCCTATTAACGCATGAAAAAACACACTGGAAACTCAAGGTTGCAGAAAGACACATCCGAGGCTTTAAAATTATTTAGAGGGTTTGTTTTCTTTTCAACATTAACTCATCCTCAGGTGTGTGTGTGGGAGGGCAGACAGATGGTTACTCAGCTGAGGAACTTGGGGCTGTTCTGTCTTTGCAATAATTGTAGCAACCAGCAGGGTGGAAAGAAGATGGCCCTCAGAGCAGGACCAGGTCCAAACGCAGGAGAAGAGGCTGTGGAAACATCATTTCGGGGAAGCGCTCAGATCTAGCTTTTGTGTGGTTTTGCTTCAGCTTCGAATCCCAAGACTCCCACAGATGGATTTGGTCATTACACTATGAAGAGCTAAAAACCCCAAGGTGAACATTTTTATCCTATATATAGTGCTAAGAATGTAAGCTATGCTGGGAATGAAGATGATGATGAATGAATTTACTTTATTTGTAGTTTTAATTATCGGGTAAATTCCATTTACCACCTAGAATGTGAATGTGTTTTATTACAATAATATGCCTCTGGCATGAAGCCAGGACAGAGCTTCCAAGAAAGGGGGAGGGAGGATTAAATTATGCTGCCTGATGTTGAAAGCACTTGACATTTCTCCATTTCATTTTCTAGGTGCAACATCATAAATAAGCTCAATAAACTGTTGCTTACAGCCCCAGCCAATTTGAAACCCTACCTGATAGATTTATTTCAAGTATACCCTGTCCTCCAAAGCTGCTGGGAAACAACAACTTATCACTGCCAACCTGTTATTGCTTGTTTGCAGAGCTGCTGAAAGTCCCTGGAAGCTGATGGTTGCCTGCACTCACTGCTGAAGACCCAGTGGATAAGCTGAGTGACATTTAGCTGTCCAAAAACAGAGACCACAAAAATTGCAGAAAGAGATTTGGATTTTTTCAATTCATATTCCACAGTTTAGGAATATGAGATAATTATTCCTGGCTTAGCATAATAACATTGGCCAATCTTTTTCTATAGCTCCACTCTCATAGCAACCAAGTTGACTTGCACCAGAAGGATTCAGAGTTTCTCAGAACTTTCTCTTACAAAATCCATCAGTTTGGCATTGTCTGCCTCTGGCAAACACAGGGCAAAAAGCAGCTGAGAGCATTCCTCCAGGTGTGTGCTTGTTAAAATACACACGCGTGGCTGGCATCCTCCACGCAGATGACTGATGTTAAGAGGACTGCGACTTGGACTCTCCAATTTGTGGAGAGGCTTACCTCAAAACAAATAGCAAATGACGCAGTCACGGTCTCATCTATTAGTTCAGATACACGGTGAAATTAGCGAAACCAATTCAATCCTGGGATCTGACGCCTTAGTGACAAGGAGTGCAATCGCTTTGTACGGCTGATGCAAGCTGGGAGCTCACACCACAAGAAGCATTTTCAATGCACGCTTATCTTCGGGTTCTCCGAGTCAAAGCTGTTTCACACTCATGCTGCTACACTGCTCTGGTTGATATTTCAGCGTGCAAAGTCAAACCCTCCCCTGTTCCTCCCTCGACAAGGCCGTTTGCCACCCACCTCTGCACACCCAGAGTTCTACAGCAGCATCTCCTTCTCATGCAGTCAACACAGCAGTTTGGCCTCTGATCCCAGCTGGAGCTGCCGGGCACAGGAAACAGTCCAAGAGATTTCCACATTATCGTGGCTCTCCATGAGGGACTTCAAAGAAGCACACAGATCCTATCTTCAGGAGATTAGCTGGAAGTGCACTGCCTGCGTAGGCAAACTTGTTCCAGTCTTTTATCCTGTAAAACTTGCAGGATCTCCATACAGCACAGAGATTTCAAGCCCACGTTCGCCAAAGCCTCCTACACTGGGTCTGCGGGATGCTCATTTCCAGCTCCCAGAGCTACAGAGAGGATGAGACAACACTTCTCCTATAGGACAAAGAGGTGTTTATTCCAAGGTACACAGCAACCACCATTGTTTTGGTTAATAAGTATTCAAATCTTGTCCTGTTTTGAGTTCCAGAATTACTTTTACTAGCTAGTTTACACAACATACATAATTACATTTCCATGAATACAAACTCCATTTCCTGTCATGTCTTTACATTCAAGTAAACAGCTCGGCATGCATAAATGCACATGTCTGAAGGACAGCAAGTCCCTGCGAGCTTCGGGTGCATCCTTACAGGGAGGAGCTTTGCCCACAAAGTGGAAAACAGGAGCTGCACCTGCCATGAACAGTAAACAACACTATTTTGAAAAAGTACATTTGGGTTTGTGTGTGCAGCTGTGAAGCCTGGGGAAAGCTCCATTTGCTGTTAGATTTCTACTCAGCGCTGTCACACAGAGGTCACCTGGGCTCTGCGCAAGCTGCTGGGGATGGGGCTGGGACAGTCCCTGCTCCCAGCTCCGTACGAACACAAATGCACTTCCACAAGCCAGGTATCCAGCAGCATTACAGCTGCAGCATCTGCCAGGTACAGCAATGCTTTCAGATGCACTTGTGGATTTTTACAAGCGCCTCCATGTTTGACACGCTCTCCAGATTCCCAAATATCCTAGCAGGACAGCACTTGGAGATCAGGCACAGAAAAAAGGCACATTGTCCATCTATTTCAGCCACTGCAGAAGTTATCAGAGAAATCTCAGTGAAGGAAACTTAAGAGGAGCTTCACCTCCACATCCTGCTCATGCCAGCTGGAAAAGGAATGCTAGGGCAGAGAGAAGCACGGGCAGGCTCCAGGCTGGGATGCCGAGTGCCTCCCCGGCTCCGAGAGCCAAACTCCCTTTGCTCCCATGCACGCTCAGGGCGCCTGGCAGGGGCTGCCTAGGGTTGTTTGTTTCCTCACGTCAACCGAAATGCGAACGAACCTCAAAGTTACGGGGTGGCAAAAACAAAGGCGGTGCAAGTTTCCCTCTCCTGGATGAAATCTTGGGTCGGGCCAACTAGTGCTGCATTATGCACAACTCAAAACTGCATTTGCATTCTGGAGCAGAGCTTTATCCTCCCGCCTCAGAGACCAGCCCCTGCTTTACATAAATCTTTAATGAAATACTCTGCCTCAAGCACCGATGCCTATGAACAAAAGGCAGAGTTGAAGGAAAACATGGGTTTACCTCCAAAAAAAAAGAGCGGTTCTACAGATAGCACATGGAAATTACACTTGCTACACCTCTCTGGGATCCCTGGAGCACCACTAAAAAGAAGGTAGAACATCAAGAAAAGTGAGGAGCTGGGAAAAATAGTAAGTACGTTCCAGGAAGGAGGGGAGGAGAGTTGTTCAAACACAGCAGGACCGAGCCGGTCTCCCAACACATGGGTCTGGTTGGTGCACATGTGCGAGGTTGCGAGGCCGCGTGTGCCAGGTCGCCGGCATCGAATGCTCCCCAGCAATGAAAAAGGCTTCCACTGATCAGGAGACTGACGTTAAAACCTCGAGATTTAAAAACACACGCACGAGTCTATCAACTTTATATTTCCTCTGGGATTCTGAGCGCTTATGGTTAATGCTGTCAAGCATTTCAAGTGCTTCTTTCTTGAATTTAAAGGCTGTCAATGTCCATTTCCCCACCCCCCCCAAACACATGCTAAGTTGAAATAAGAATAGAAACTGAGGCTGTACTGTTGTGAATCGGGACTAAGAATTGTGATTTCAAGATCAAACTAAGTATCATGAAACTAAAGGTAAAATTGCAGGGCCTGGCAACATTGCAAAAAGGACAGTTATGGTCCTAAAGCAAAACAGTGACCGGGAGAAGTTACAAGGCCTGCAGAGCTGAGAACACAGGCTGCAATGCAAAGACATTAAGCATTTAGGGTTTCATACTATAACACTAGACTGATGTTTTTCAAAGCAGTCTGTAAGAATTAAGGCATCTATCTGCCATTATCTTAATGGAAAACATTTGTTTAAATCCCCAAGACCACCTTGGAAATTAAGCTTTTCAGCCTCACAATCTGGACTGGATGCCTAACTTTTCATTTTCAATATTCACATCTGCATGCAGGCCTCACGTCAGGAAATCATTTAAACATGGGCTTCAAAATGCAACAGTCAATAATGCGACTCGTGTGCTCAAAATTAAGTAAACCTATAAATGTCCCATCCAGCTGAGACGGGATTGCTCACATGGTTCTGTGTTTTGTTAACCTGGTGCCTAAAACCTGCAGAGAGGCCATAAAGAAGTTACCATTTTGCCAACAAATGCCATAGTGTTACCACATTTCGTCTTGTAAATCAAGACAAAAGGCAATGTCACATACATGCTCCAAGACAGATTGTTGTCTTGGAGACATCAGTTACTTGTGCACCTTGGCTTCCATGTACGTATTTTAGGCTCCCAAATCAGAGAACTGAACTAAGTTGAAAAACTGGACCCAACTGAACATTTTTTAAATATCCCCTTAGTTTTTCTGAGCAGCAAGAGTCCTGGACTAGCTTTTCTGTATCACATTAAGAAGGCTACTGTGAGGATTAAAAATAAAGCAAGAAAGCCCTCAGAATCCCAAACCCAACACCTTAAAATAATAGTAGCACGGAGTAGAACAAACCCTCCTGCTCAGCTATACTTTACACAAAATACAGAGGGCTTTGGCAATTGAAAAGACCTTCAGCTGTGGCTCCCCTTCCCTCTGCAGACAGCACGGGATGACCAGGGACAGGAACTAAACTCAAGAACCCGAGTTCAGTGTCCAAAGATGGGCAGGGGGTTGTTATACCCTTTGTGATGAGGCATTTTGGGAAGGATCACCATGAACATTTGGACCTAATCACCAACTGAGGTCTCTGAAAGCGTGGAAGTATTTGGATCCCATCACTTTCCCTAATCTACATAAGAGTCTGACAATAAATTAATGACTTCATGCACACATTTTAGCTTCTTGAAGCCAAACAGCTATTTGTGGGTGCATTTTGAAACTCAGAATCCAGCAATAATCATTTAAAAGCTCAGAAGTTTCCATCTGCAGGCACATCCAAGTTAGGCAGTAAGCAGGTAAAACAGCAGTTAGATGTTAAACATAATCTGGTGCGACCATGCACATTGCAAATGAGAGATCCTGCTCTCCCACTGCTGCCTGTTCCTTTCCCTGCAACACAGACAGCAACTGGCAGACAAGCAGGGTGAGTCTGTTCAATCTGCCATCGAGCAGACATTTAACACACCAACAGGTAAAAAAAACCACTCTCCAAGGACTGTGCTGCCCCTTACCAAAACTGAATATTGCCCACAGGGTGAGCCCCCAGAGTCTGTTCCCACCAGCCACACAACCTGCAAACTCGAGGCAGGGGAGAGGGAGGAGACGCACAACTCCAAAAGAGGCAGGAGACCATCCCTGTTGGCTTCATTTAGGGAGAGGGTAAAACCTTCAAGCCACACTCTTGCAGAGCAAGTGGCATCCAGCACATGTGGGGAGGAGAGAACGTTGTGGGGTTTTGGGGCTAGCCAGCAGACAGAGGCAGGTTCACAGAATAACACGTAACCGGTGCACACGGAGATGCGCACACAGAACTCGGAGCACGCGGCTGGCGATCTGCGCGATGCTTTCCCACAGCTGTGCCGAGAAGAACAGTCCAAGGGAGGGTGCTCACTTGGCCTCCCCTCCGTACAGCTGTAAGCCTGGATGAGGTCCCGCCAGGCACAGAGGAATGCCATTTTTCATAGCAAATCCTCCCCGCTCCCTGAAATCCTCCACGTATTTTGGTCATTTGGCAGGAAGAGCAGACATGCGAGAGACAAGAGGACTCACCTGCCCAGCGTGTGTTCCCGGTTGGGTGCTGCAGGCATGTGGACCACGTGCACGGGCACAGCAGGTACCAGCCACAGCAGCTCAGTGGTGGACACAGAGCCGCCCGAGGAAGGCGGTGGAAATCGGTCTGAGCCGTGTCTACGTTGTCCTAGAGAGACACTCACCTGAAGCCAGATGAAACAATCTTTTACTCATTGCACTGGTAGTGCTGGCAGAGAGAAAGCAATCTGCACTGTTTTCTGCAGCCCTTTATTCATGTTTTCTCCGGGAAGGTTATTACCCTGGCTCTTCTGCAGGCAAACACCTTTGGGACCCGCATCTTCCCAAACACACACAGACCCCTTCTCCTACATTACACCAAGACAAGGAGTTATGTGAACAGGTACTAAGAGCCACAGCACACCGTGCATAAAGAATGGTGTTTCCTTGAACTTACTTCTGTTTGAATGACAGCATCATTTTCAGAAAAAGCAGCTCATTTTGATCCTTCTGAGTAATTCCGCTGATTGGGGCCACCGGTAGATTGCTCCGCGGCTCATTGATTACGCTTAATGCGAGTAATTGCATTACTAAAATAGACTGGCTCAGACACCACTGACGGTAAGTGGGAGCAGCCAGGGATGGTAGAAGTGGTGCACCCACCTGCACCAGGGCCACCCCAGCACCCTAATGCCGGGAGGACAGCAGAAGGGGCTTGTGTGGCTGCAGAGAACTGATCTCCACAAGGTGTGTGGCTCGTCTGTTGTTCCCTATGGCTGTACCTCACTCCTGAGCAGACAAGCCACTTCATGCCGTGGTCCCAGACATGAATTTAGTATGCATGACGGTGTTCCTGAGGGCAGCGCCTACACGAAGCAATGCTAAACATGCTGACAAAGGCAAGGGAAGTGACCTGGAAATGACAAAGTGAAGCAAGGCAAGGAGTGAAGATGAGGTGGCTGAGGAGGAACGTTTGCACGGTTATATCGATAAAGCCTGCTAAGGAAGGGCAACGAGTTTTGCCTGATACAGTTGGTGCGGTGCAGGCATTGCTAGATGTCTCTGGTTTGGGCAAAAGCTCTGCAGATTGGCAGCCAGAAGATTAATCTTGTGCTGGCCAGAAGCAGTGGGGGCTACGCACAGAAGAAGAAAAAGCTGCTTTAGTTTTTCATCACGTAGAATATTACATCAAACGGCAGAGACGCACTGTCCTGAGCACAGTAACAGCTTCCTGGCAGCAAGCACAGAGCTGCCACACAATTCTGAGCAGCTTAAACTGTAATTCTCAAAGCCCAGGTCCCTTTTCCTAACAAAAAGCAGCAGAAAAATTACGTTTAATATGCAGAAGGAATCACTTGTAAAAATCAACGACCAGTTCTAAAAATCTGAAGAACTACTTTTCATGAGAGATGATGTTTTAAACACTGCAAGAAATAATAAACTTCCCTTAAATAGGTGCCAGTTAATTAATGAGATTTAGTAAATGGGTGCATTTCCTGTGCAACAAACTACAGACTTCCACTTCCAAAGTACATTACGCTAAATTGGACAAAGGCCCATTATTCTGCAATAAAAGATTGGCCACTGGAGGGTTCACACTAAAGTAAGTATTCCAAGAATATCTTCATCCAGAAATACAAGCAATGTATTCTTAAGTGGAGACCAAGCAACCCTTAAATATACTAACAGTTCCTAAAGGAATTAGTGCAGACAAAGATTTAGCACTCAGTAGCCAAAGAAAACACAGTAGCTGGGCATATTGGTTTATACAAAAGCTCAGGAGACAGAGGGATGAGCTGCCTCTTGTGAATATAAGACCCTCAGGGCATGTGTGGCATAAAGTCGTGAGCTGGCTCTGTACCCTGCACTACACCACGCGGACACCGCGTCTCTCAGCTCCCTGGGACCACTGTGCACTTGTATTTAAAGAGTAAACCACGGTGTGAGATGGTTTGCCTGAAGTTAGCTTAAGCATTCGGGCACCATGCCACATTGCGGGGTGCAGACAGGGTGAGCACCCTTAGCACAATGCAGAAGTCCATATTATCATCAAGTGGGTCAGGGCACGGCTTGAGTGCAAGATAGTGGTGGAGACCACAAAAGGGATCCATGCGCCCACTTCCCATGGAGGACATAGACATGACAGCTTTCCATCACAGTGCCCAACGCCCTAAACCTGCTGAGAGATGGCAGGGGTGCCATTAAAAGTTGATAGTAGAGAGACCAGTCACAATATCCGTGTGGTTTGTAAGGACTCTTGACCAGCTCAACCTGTAACGCTCCCAAAGCCACCTCCTCCAAATTCATCCCAAAACGTTGCCTACAAAAAGCTTTACACCAGCAGGGCCCTCAGCCCCGATGAAGGGATGTTCACCAGCGATGCACACAGCAGGCTCCCAGGCAGCTAAATCATTTGGGATAGACACCATCTTGACCACACACTCCAGGTGATCGTTCCCCAGGCCAGCAGATGATAATTCTTAGCAGACTACGTGCTACTGATGCAGAAAGACTATTCAAGTTATTCTCTAGAATAATAAGCATCAACCTTACCTCCTCAGGAGCATCTCTCTGAGCTCTCCCACTGCAAACAGCCAAAGTCAACTCACCAGGATGCCAAACTCTTGACTTTCATTATGGCAAATTATTCACAACAGAAGTGTCACTCTAGCAGTTTAAAATTCCTTGCCTTTATAAATATTTTCAAGTCATTACCTTCTTTCTCTTATACCTGTGGATTCTTAGACCACACTGATTTCTTTACCTTTAGTCTATGCCTAGCTGTTCCCACAGAGGACAGTCCCGATTTATTGGAACACAGAGCAAAATTCACAAGAACCCTCTCTAAACCTTCAGAAAGAAGCATCACTATTAATTTCTTAGAGCACTTTCAGTCATTTTTCCCATTGCCAAAAATAAATTTCCTTTTCTTACCAGAGGATCCAACTATGCACACTCATACTCCACTTTCAGTATAATCAATATATTGATATAGAAGTGAATGCCTTGCAGTACATCTTTTTACTGCTTTAATAACCTTGCTTTTCCCTACGGCTGTTTGAACTAAATCCATTCGAAACCTTAACTGTATTTCTGTACCGATGATTTCCAACTGAAAGACTTTGCATTGCCAAATGCACACACGCATGCAGAAATCTACATCTGCATCTTCTGTTAATACTCTAAGCGATACTTGAATCCTTTAAGAATCTCTTTAAGGCCCTTTACTACTTTCCCACAATGCTATTTAGGCTACCAGTTAACCCCATGGAAACATCACTGTTGCCCAGTGCTCTTAGAGCAGCAGTCAGAGACGGGACCATGTCACAGAACCACACATTCCTCTTCTCATATGAAGATGCAAAGTCCTGGCTTGCCTATAACCATGTTTTTGATGACTTATCTGGGGATGAAGACACTTAGCACTAGTTACAACTCCACTTATCCATGCGTGTTTTGCTGGTTCAGAGCAGGACTGCTGAGCCATGCTATGAGAAGCATCACTTTTTCTTCAGCGGTCTGCTTAGCACGGCCAGTGCTACCAGTTAACACAGGTTCTGCACGCTGATAGAACGACCAGGAGCGCAGAGCAGCAGGACAGCAGCCAGGACACGTCATGGCCCTCATCTCCTATAACACGCCACCCCTGCGACGGCAGCAGGGAGGAGCCCTACTTTCCATTTCCAGGCCTGGTTTCATGCTGTCAGCCACCCCGAGGTGCGGACGTGGGCGGCAGATTAACCTGTCACAGACAGGATACGGCGGAAGTCTGCACAGGGCTTATCCTCACCCCAGTTTGTGCCAAAATAGCTGGGGAAAACAAGTGGAGACTCAGGCACCTGGATGTTCCCCAGAATCTCAGTTTACAGTCAACCTTGCAAGAAGTTACTTGTGTATCTGTGAAGCCTTCAGGACCATATTGGTTCTCACCGGTAGATGACAAAAGGAAAACAAGAGTAGAAATAATCCCTTCCACAAGCCCTGGCTGCCTGGGTATTCTGGCTGGTAGCAAATGTTTGACTTCTCAGTCTGGGTGGTTTTTAAATTGAAGACACCTGCAGTGTCCTGTTTAGGAAAGCATTTCATAATGCGCTTTTCTTCACTGGGATAAATGCATATTTCTGTGCTCTGCTTAAAAATTGAGACTTTTACCTGATCAAAGGCACTGGAACTTCTGTGTTGCACAGAACACTACCAAAATGAAAATATTATTTTCCTATTATGAGCATGAAAAAAGAAAAAGAGAAACCTTCCTACATAAACATGATATTAATAGAAGAGACGCTCAAGTCACATACTAAGCATTTTACAGTGGTTTGGAAAAGAAAAGAAATACAAAATTAGGAGTTAGTATTCTTCATGGAATAAGATTAGAGATATTTATTTTACGCCCTACTTGAACCATCGTAGTAATTTTCATCTGCACTAATAAAATAAATCAGAAGCTGATCTTCCATGCATTAAAATTACCATTTCACGCAACAGTCACAATGTTTCCGAGATGTATGTGCCCTTTGGAACTCCTGCCACAAACAGAGCTGAATTTAGGGACTGCTGCGTGCACAAATTTATTACATCAATTCTTTCTGAGGGAGGGTATTGTCACGTAATAAATGCAATGCGGGCAGCTAGAGAAAAGCATCCAGCACTGAGTAAAGACTCCTAGATTTCTGGAGGAAAATAATTACAACCAAACAACTAAAATAAAAAAATAATCATATTGCACGATACCAACTGTTGGGTGACCAGCAGAGCACGCTCATCACCCAGACATGAACTGAAGAATTCACAAGCAGATCCCCTGTCTGCAGCTCAGCCTCTCACAAAGATGCTCATTTGCAGAGCAGGATGGAACTCGCTGTTAGACAGGAGAAGTTCAATATCCATTAACCAAAAGAGCCCCCACTTTGTGCTGCTGCCTGCAGTACAAATCCTCTGCCCACGGGTTTTGTCGATCCCATCACCCGCTGTTCCGTGAACGCCGTACCTGGAGATGCCGTGCATCAACACTCAGCCCTCAGCCGTGGCATCTACGTAGGCAGAGTACAAATCTCCGAAACTACAACTGCTTTTTGGGCAATGCAAATAGAAAATGCTGGAAAGACAGGAGGTTTCAGCTCAAATTTGCATACAGCAACTTCTCCTCACAACAGTTCACTCTACGAGAAAAGGGAGAATTGAAGTGGGTAGCTGCACATTGGGAGATTTACTCCAACCCTCGCAGGGAGCCAGCAGGCTCACAAGTGCATGCTTTTCTTTTGCAACCCAGGACAGCAACACATTCAACTGTGCTAAAGCAAAATTGTCAGGTGCACAGATTTAAGGAGATAATACAGTGAAGGCTCAAGGACTAGATATAATCATAAAAAGACACAGGCAGACGCTGCTTCTTCCTTGGTCTTTACTGTATCAACCGTCCCCATCAACCATCACCCCCCACAACTGCTTCAGAGGAAAGGGTGGCTGGGTGATGTTCTCGGCTGCTCATTGCGTACTCTCATGATCCAAATCCAAACCCATTGCCCGTGACCACCCTTGTTCTTCTCGTTCAGAAAAACCCAGCTCAGGTCACCAAAGCAAATAGTTGCATCCAGGTGTGTGAAGCGCCAGATGGACACCAGTTCACCCTGCTCCAGCCAACGCTGTCAGGTGAAATTCTAAGTTGCTTTAGAGGTAGGTCTTACCAACATTCAGATAAATCCAAGAAGCTCAGTAAAGCCACGGAAGGGAAATGCATATGTGTAGTAGAGACCCAATACCACAAGCTGTCAAAAAACCTGCTTTCAAATCATTGGAAGCCATGCAGAAAAGATCTACGTAGCCACCTGCTTGGTCCCTGTGAGCACTCAGTCCCAGCAGAGGCACAGGTCACACTGGAAAACAAACCCAGCAACTGGAAAGCCCCACAGTCACCTCCTCAGTAGCAAATGCACTGGAGTCGGCTGCCCCGGCGCTGGAGACGCTTGGTCATGCACTTGCTTTTCTCTCTCCACTGTACACTAGGAAATGCTCTGCTTAAGACACAGATAAGTCAAATAGTCTTGTCACCACCTTCCAAATAACTCACATGAACGTCTCACATTTTTCAAGTGGTGTCATAAAACATGGGGCTGCGCACGCCACAAACACTGACATATTTCACTAATATAATCCAGTAGCAGCATATGGAGAATATTTATAATGCTCTTTATTATTTGTTATGAAAGGTAAACGACCATTTTGGTGAAATGGTGACTTGTGCTGACAGCATCTTTGTTCTTATGAAAAAAGTACCAATGGAGGGAGGGTCAGAGGGTTTGCATATCTAACTCATGGCTACAAATTCCTCTGGTGCTGTTGTAGAAAAAACACATTCTCTTCTTCCCAAGATTTCAGCATCATTCATCTTTTAAGCTGGTCTCGCTAAACTAGTTACTTGACACAGTAATTAGGAGACATAAGAAGAAAATACATAAAAATAAAATCCAGATATTGACTGAGTCTTGAAACACAAGTGTTCATGATTTAAAACTCACGTCCTTGATATATGTTTATATCTTAAGGTCAAATACTTCTAAATGAAGAAACGAGTGATTCCGCTCATTAGTGCAGGTCTAAAGCTAAGTAACCAAAGTCAGCTGCACGCGCTGGTCTGCTACAGCACTCCCAGGCCCAGGAAGCAGTGTGATTTCAGATGTCTGAGTCTAATTAAGTCTTCCTAATTGCTGCTTTACTAATTGGGGTGGAGCCATTTTGTCATGATTTTAGCTGTTGATGAACAATTAAGTAGAATGCAGCATTAATTCCTTCTTGACCTACTGAGGAAACCCAACACACGTTCACACTCAAGAGAGAGAAACCAATGCTAATCAGAGCAATGCAATACGAGCACAGGTCACCTTACACCAGGTAGAAAGCCAAGAAACCCAACACCGGTTCCTCACGGTGCCAACAGCAGGAATCACTTCAGCACTCACAGCCTAAGCTGGTGAGGTACCAAAACCTCACATCTTTGCGCTTTGCTCACTGACACCAATTACAGCCTTTGAAGGCCATACCAAGGTGATGCTTCTTCAAATTATCTTTTTTTTTTTCTTGTTTTCTTATGTTTTCTGGTATTCTGCTTTTGCTTTATAATATTCCAGACTAAAGACTGCATTTCTACTGATGCTTCATATTAGCACATATCTTTGCAAAAGTATCTCTTGCACTGCTACTCGCAAATCCAACCCTCTTCTAGTCTACTACAAACTTTTCAAAATTTTAAGCGCTCATGGAAGGCAAAAGGACCTACACACAGTTTCTGGTGAATCAAATAGTGTTTGTTCACAGCAGGGAGATAAGCCAAGCTGATGGGGTTTGTGGTTTTTCCCTTTTGAAGCTGGACTATTGATAAAGGAGGATCTCAGCCTCGGTCCCTGCTGTCACAAGCCAATACAGGGAACTGCGGGCTGAGCTGGACCAGCAGCGTTCCTTTTGCAGATACAAAAAGGGAAGAGGCCACCTGCGCTTCCATCCACGTGCAGGACAACTGCCCCAGCCTGCCCCAGCACAGCTCTGCAGGCCGCGGCTTTGGCCCCAGGCTCGGCCACGGGGTGTTCTCCCACTGAATCGGCCGGGCAGGTGCAGTGTCCACGTTCGTGGCTCTGGCCAAACACCTCTCCCCTGGGAGGCAGTTTAAGAGCAAAACCTGCTAATCTGAAGCAGTCAGTTTTCACTACTTCCCCTACAATTTCTGGTTTGGTTCCGCTCTCCATCCCTCTGGGACACCCCTGGTCGGCTCCCGCCTTCAGTCCGGATGCACTTTTCCAAACGACACGGGTGCCAGCTCCCTGGATCCCCAGGCAGCACGCAAACCGCACAGAGGGGAGTGCACACCAGGATCCCTGCTGTGCGCTTTATTCAGACGCTGGAAAACCATTTGCCCACTCATGTTCACTGGCTTTCCCAAGCCTGTGCAACAGGGAACTACAATTTGTCCTCAAGCTCCAGAGGAAGGTCTGCAGTCACCATGCTGGAAGATGGGGAGCTGATCTCCTTTTCCCTTTGCAACTGAATGGCATCTGCTCCCCAGATCACAAAGAGCCCCAAGGCGCTGATGGGACAGGTCAGCCCCCTCCCTTCTCTGCCTGCCTTTGGGAGCGTGGACCAGGGATCAGCGCCAGATTTGTGTGGGCAAAGGCACAACATAGCCCAAAGGAAGAGCAATGCAAGATTCGGGGGACCAGTGTGGCTTTTAGGGTGCCAGCACTTAACTCTTGTGCTCTGCTGCATCACACAGCAGCCTCTCGACAAGTCCCATAATCTCACTGTCCCTCTGTTTCCGTCTATCAAAAGTGGATAACAGTCTGTCTCTAACATGGAAAGACGCCTTGATAAATGCACTAATATTCACCAAACACCCCACCCAGCAAGCGAGAAAATACAGACCATTTATTTGCCTAAAAATCTTCTAGTTCTAAAACCACTGCCAGAAAACTGCAAAATCAAGACCCTGGAACCCGATTAATTAAATCAATGAGAATTATATAATTATTTTATAAGAAAGTTCAAAGCTAACAAGAAATTGTTAATATCGACCAGCACACAAAATCCTTTTATCTGCTGAGAGCAAACGCATTTTTGTTATTCTTAGCACTGCAGAAGTCTCTCATCGAGCCGCTCGACGGCAGCCCCGCTATCGAACAGCCCGTGCGGCCCAGCTGCACCTCCGCTGCTCCATTTGTCATCTCAATGCACCATTTGTTCCTCAGAACACAGATCATCTTACACAAAGCAGTTGTCATGCGTCTTCCCAGTCCCTACCATCTCAAGCACTTCACACATTCCTCTCCACATGTGCTCATAAAAATCACTCGCCCTAAGAGTCTTTAAATGGGGCTTGTCAAAACATCAAGATAGAAGGTGTGCAACACAGAACCTCAGATTTCTTGTGCTACTTGCTGAAACACCCATACACATGGCCTTATACAATAGGCTTTTCTTTCCACAACATACCACTGAGATATTTGGATGTGGCTTGTGAAGGAGAAGAATCCTTCTGGGAAGAGAGCTGAGAGAGACACAACAATCTTAAAAAGAAACTCCACGCATGTAAAAGCCCACAGAACGTAAAACCTGGCTATCCGTAACAGAAACAACGAGGAAGTGATTTAAAGCAGTTTGGAAATACTGTTTCAGTGGTTGGTTGCACATCTCCTTTAAAACATAAGCATTCAGCAGGCTATTTACAGCCCGTGGGGAAAAGCTCCTGATTTCCCTTACCCAAGCACAGCAGGCCAGTCTATTCCAATGGACATGAACAAATCATTGGATTTATCTCAATTTAACTGATTTCAGAAAACTTAAAGAAACAATACTCCAGACAAGCACTCTCAGAGACACTCAAACCCCTGCTAGACCTGCTGTTGTGTAGATAGCAATTGCTGATTTATTGACTGCAAAACACTGTGGATCAAGCCTTAGCCTTTGCTAATATCTCTGCCGAAACTGGCCTTTAGTGGTCTAGTCCAACATTAATGAGAAAGGAACAACATCTATTTTCTTAAACGGGATTGAATGAAGTTGTGGCAGTTAGCATCTGATCAAGAAAAATAAAACATTTGGGTCAATTAGTCTTACTGGCTGTATTTTGTCTGATATGAAAACTCCAAATCTGGGGCTACAACACATAATTTCAATTATACTGCTGGTTCCTGTGGGTGTAATTCAGAAGTAACCCTGACAAAGCCAGGGCAGCTCCTGGAACTTAAATACAAAGTGACAGGGAAATCCAGCCTACTATTCATATCACATATTTCATGCTTCTTTCTATTTCACAGTAATACACCAAGTTAAGCTGCTTATTAGATGGGCACATTCTCCTAACCACAGCCAGACTTGTATTTTATGCTGGGCTCACCATCAGTACTGACCACACTTTAATCATAATTCTGCTGTCATTTGTGGTTCCACTTTGGAAGATGCTGGCTTTAATACACAAACTGAATAGCTGTTAGCACGGCTATACCCCAGAGGAGAGGCGTATGAGTAATGCCATGAGAGGAACTTAGTCGTAACCATCTCTATTTATACAAATCTCTTTCACATCTTCCTAAGAATCTATACTCTCAAATATTTCTGTAGGTCTTTATGACATGGTGGCACATGCTTCCAAGCCCCACAGCACACCAATCTGCAAATAATGACCTTCCTGAAATTACCTAGTAACAGCCAATAACTGTGCCATAAAGACCACAACGGTTGTTGCGCAGAAGGTCTTTCAAGGAACGAAACAAAGGCCAAGTTTTTATTAGCAAAAAAATCACTAATGGACACATGGTGCTCACGTGATCCATTTATTTTTAAGAAATGCCTAGTATCAGTTAATGAAGTTATCCTAGACAACAAAAACAAACCGCAAACCAGCAATTTCCAAATACACACTGCAGTCTGGCAGGTTATGAATGAACTGCTCCGTAGGTGTTTGTGTACATTTATAATTTACTACACCACATTAAGAAATAAGATGACTGCAAACAAGAAGCTGATGCTCTCCCAGCTGTGTACGCTACGCAATAATATCTTCTACCAGGGCTCAGCCAGCCTCCCAACCAACTTCTCATTTGAGAGACAGACAGGAGGATTCAAAGGATTGAAGTTACCTCCAGCAACTGAGTAACAAATGGCAGCGACTCTGCCATTATAAAGTTTGTCTTGTGGGTGCTTTAAAAAAAAGCACACACCGAACATCTGAAATGCTGTTTAACACACACACAGGTGACAGAGCAAAGGCACAAATCCTGTCCTCAGTGCACAGAACGAGCAGATGAGGGTTGAGCTGGCAGCCTCCACGGGCGCTGAGCAGAACAGGAATCTCCTCCAGCTCTTGGCACAGGAGCAGCCACGAGAGAGGGCTGAAAATGCCAAAGGGACACTGCTCCTCCGCAGGGACAAATGCCACGGCCTGTTGCCTGGTTGTCACCTCTCACGTGTTGTGTGCACCAGGCACCAGCAGCTCAGCCGTGCCAAAGTTCTGCCCCATATCCTGAAAGAGGACGATCCCACCTGCACCCCAAACGTGTGTAAAATGACTGCTGATCTCCTGTGGACGCAGACATCTGTGTCTGACAGCTCGTGAGGACCAAGCACTCCACAAGGCAGTTAGAAGAGGTCTCCTCCCCAAAGAGCCAACAGCCTTCATCTACAAACACTGAGGCTCAGATACAGTCCCTGCTGACTTCTGAAGAACTGCTCACGTACTCCAAATTATTCAACTATTTAAATTATCTGCAAGATTACAGGTTTAATATACACGTCAATTTGTCATGACAATGTATTTTAAAGAGAGAAAAGCAAAGAGCATTCAAGCCCTGATCTTCCAAACCTCGCTTGTTTCCTGACTTGGTTGTGTTGGACGTGATTGACGGAGTAACCATTATTAAAATGACAAACAGATTAAAAAAACAAAAAAACCCACAAAGACCAAAACCTAACAACCCCAAACAAAACCAAAACCAATTTCAGCACAGAACTACTTGATTCTGTCAGATCAGAACCTCTAATCCTGTGCCATGACCCAAAAGAACAAGTCAATGTGCCAAACAAACTCCTCCACTTGTCTTTCACTTTGCTTCCCACCCTACCTCCCTCTCTTTCTGCCAATAGATATTGTACCTTTTGCCGAACTTTGAGAAAAGCACAGAAGATCCCGCTATGTCTATGATGGGGTGACAGTGGGGGCCACGTTAGAGATGCCCAAACATCTCCCAACTACTAAAACCCCTGGACTTGCAGCAGCTCCAGCTCTTAGATTGCAGGAAGGGAAACTTATGGATTTCCCTTCTATCTGCTTTAAATCATGGAAGATACGTGGAACAGGAGCCCCCAAGCCCAGATGACCACACTGTACACAGTATATGATGTTTATACACATGCATTGGAACAGACTAAATGTGCACGTTCAAAATTGCTGTAATCAGGAAATGAGCTGTGAAATGCGTAAGGGATGGCACATTAATAATCTGGTTTATAGCTTGAATTAGAATCTTTGGAATTTCACAGCCAGAGACTTTTAAATAGGTCAAAAATGTGGTAATCACAGTTAATGATCACACTGTAATACGTACTGCATCAGAGCTAGGAGTGAGGAAACATAAGCAGAATGGATATGAACTACTGGCATGTTCAAAAAAGGATTCAATGAACCTCAAGCGATTTTTATACCAAAACAAAAACACATAGCCCAGGCCAGAAGTTTTTTGCTTTTGGTCCTGTTCTTCAGAAATAAGCTGCAAGATTCTACATGCTCACAGAGATCGGGTGCTGTGCCCCTGTATCTTCCTTTTAGTTGGCATTGCAGATTAGCAAAGGCTCCAGATTTGATCACTTATAAGTAGTGAGCATTTAGTGGTGAAAAGGAAGCCTCCCACCACTGAGGAACATATTTTGTTATTGTACTTGCCCATCCACATTTCATTCCAGGTAGGCAGAGTTAAAACACATCCCTGGGTGCCAGCATTTTGATTTCTTTTAAACAAAAGAGCAAGAACCAACACACAAATTACAGAAGTCTTCTAGGCTCCAAACCAGAGAAACCCTTCACATTTTTTCTGAGTTTAGACGCATTTATTTACTCTTTACACCAACTTGACTTTAGGCATTATACAATAAACCCAATGGAAAAATTGTGGAAAGAATGAGAATTTCAACAAAATCAACAGTTGTTGCTAATTAATCCTGTCAATCTGCTGAGGCATACCCAAAAAGGTAAACGAGTAAGAATAATAAAAAAACCCAGCTATATTCTGTGGTTCCACAGAGTCAATGTTTGTCTACTGTGAAAGCACAAAGTCAGCAGGGGAGACTGCTTGGAAGCTTATAAGGAAGCAGGAGAGAAATGGGGGGTTTTTGTTTCTTTTTTCCTCCAGTCAAACTTGGCTTCTTCTGAAAAACAAAGCAAGGCAAAAGATGAAAGGCCTTCTCTTTTGAAGCCAAAGATGAAGAATAAAAAGAATATGAATGACTGACAAGCCTGACTTTAAATGCCATGAGCTTAGCTGTAGTAGGGACAAAAAGGAAGACCAGCACTGCTATTAACTAATGAAGTTTCTGATCTAACGAGTGGTGGTGAAGACTGATTGGGTCATTTATGGACGAGAACGTTAGTTTAGAAAACACAGGTTCCCTGTGAAGGAAGAAAAGGAAAGAGGGAAAGATGCCATTGAAGACACACGAAAGCTCAGGATGGTTGTGGTTCATTTATAAAGCACGTAATGGCAGTAAATTCCCAATTAGGGCTTGTCTGTCCCTCACACGTTTGTACACGCAGGTACACCAGACATCTATCCTGCGGGAAACTCAAGAACTGTTGCAAGTTTGTCACTTGCCTCATATCACACAACACTGGATTTTGCTGAATCACAAAAGGAAAGCTTCAAAACACACAGAAGCTTGCCTTTGTCGTCGTTGTTGGATCCGGCAGGAGCCACCACAGCTTCCCCGGACCTGGCATCCCACAGCGGTGCAGGACGGTCCTGTCGGCAAAGGGCAGAGCAGCCAGGGAGGCTGCAGCAGCCTCGCAGCGTGCCCGGGTACCAGAGTGGTACAGAGCACGTTCCTCCACGTTCGGAGCTTGCCTGTTCTCTTTTGAGAAATTCTTCAAAATTAAGGAAATGAAGCACAGTTAAACCAGGAAGAAAACAAAACAAAACACGCTTCAGAGCCAAAAGTGACACTAGGCTAACTTCAGATTTGGAAAGTGATTCATCTGCCAGCTCACAGCCACACTCACACCTAGTGTGTCTATATTTATATGCATGGACTCGGGCGCTCTGCTCTACAGAGGCATTCTGAGTATTTTTACATCAGCGAGAAATCAAGAATCACTAGTCTTACAGGAGGGAAGATGGAAAAATCCCCCTTTTTCTAAGCTGCGATCATTCAGGTTACAAGAGTCTTCAGACAGCAGCTCTCCTTGCAATACCCAGCCAGACTGAGAGCCAGGACACATACAAAATCTTCCGAGATTCTTTCCCTCACCAGGCCAGTGCTCACTCTGCACACAGACCACATTTTGGATTGAAGTCTGATCCAGCAGACGAGATGAGAAGCCTTTGTGTTGGAATGGAAATCTGGGGAACATTCTGATCACTGG
Source organism: Pampusana beccarii (assembly GCA_013399365.1). Lineage (NCBI taxonomy): Eukaryota > Metazoa > Chordata > Aves > Columbiformes > Columbidae > Pampusana > Pampusana beccarii. Next base: position 7,537 of record VWYH01008933.1, on the reverse strand, counting down.
AAAGATAGCAATGGTTAACTAAGTACTGCCAGAGAGCTGTGCTGCTGCCCCTGCCTTCTAGGGCTGGGAATTAAAGGCTGGATATTCAATGCCCGGCTTTATCCATAACCCACAGTGGTCTCAGCAGATCACGAAACCCTCTCAGCATCTCCTTCTTGAAAACTGGGATAACAACACGTCTCAGCAGCATCATGAAGGTTTGTTAATGCTTGTAAGCACTTTGTAGATAAGAAACATCAAGACAGCAGTTAGCAGAGGGATTTGGGGCACAGACAGACAAATCCAAAGTACTCATATCATATACTCTTTTTAGACAAGCATAGCGGCAGATCAGCTCCCTGCATTTAGTGGTTGTGGGCTCCATCCTCTCAACATACCGAACACTCCGCCTTTGATCCGAAAAATGAGTCCAGGGAGGATATTCACATGTTTAATGTTAATCATATGCTTAAATCCTCTGAATTTATGAAGAGAGTAAAAGAAACAAGTGTTCCCTAGCTCCAAAACAAACACAATTTCCCAGAAGTTATATTTAGAACTTGAGCAAACATTTGACCACCAAGGAAAGGCCTTTGCTCCACACCTGCTAAGCTTCTGCATCCCTGAAGAAACCTGCAGGTGGGAAAGCGTCCAGAGTGAGTTTGCTTAGACAAAACATTTCTAATGTAACCAATGTGATGCTATTGGAAAGAAGCACCCCAGAGTATTTAAACCACTATTCCACAGGCAGAGCAGACCTTGAAAAAGGAAATGAGAAAAAAGAATTAAAAAGTTTACTATGGAACTCATCACAGAGCTTTAAACTTATGATTATGAATTCATCTGCTACTATTAATTCCTTCATTTATTAACTGCGTATGGTGAGAGAACAGGTCTTCCTCAGCAGACAGGCACAGCCGCTCAGACCTCACAAACACCATGTGCACTGCAGCACCCATCAGCGGCACCTAGAAAGCATCTTCTCCTAACTCTATGCATCAGAGAGCAATTAAATACCAAGCAAAAGGCTTTAGACCACCCCTCTCCCCCTTAACACCCTGTTCATTTTAAACACACACTGCACACACACTTTAGGTATCTAAAACTTCTAACTTGTTTTACATCCCGCTGATCTCCTGGCCTAGGTAACGCTTGGTGCAACAAGTCTCCTACACTCGCTGGCTGGGGTGTCCAGAAGTCCTTGCTCGTGCATCAATCCCTTTTTGACTCGTTTCCTGCAGGTGCACAAGGCAGCAAAGTGAGGATCCAACACTTCTCTTGCGGCTCCTCAGCACGGCAAGAGCAGGTACCTGCAGCACTGGGGTGCACCGAGCTCCACGTGGTCACTGCAGTGTGGATGTATCCCTGACCAGATCAGCATCTGCAGCATAAACAAATAACTGGCTTCTAGAGATGATTTTCAAAACTCTGTTAAACAAGCATGTATGGCGATAAAAGCCTCAGGCAATTAAAGGACCACTATCCAGAGCTTAATTGCTTTAGCAGATCCGTAAATACTATCCAGCTTGCTCACAGCAACATCACGCTTCACCAGTGATGTGAAAAGGACAAATCACTCTCTCACCAGCGTAAATTGCCCAAGACGCTAAATAAGGCTACTAATTACTTCTGAGGATTTTTAAAGAATCCTTTAAATTATCGTCCCCAAATTTCAGCAAATAACACTTTAAATCCTTTAAATTGAACATCATTAGGTCAAGTTGACTTGATGGTATAACAGAAACATTCTCTCCTCAACTACCGGCTTTTTGAGAAATGTGCTGTATTTTAGCAGTACACACCACTTTCAACTTCATAAACTAGAGGGAGCTGTATCAGTCACATCTAACAAAGGGTTAACAAGGTAATTATCTTCCTTGGTTGGCTGAATTAGAACTACACAAAACGTTGTGCTTCAGAGGAGGCAGAAACATATTCCTACCTTTGCCATAAACCAAGAACCACGAGGGATGGAATTACATCGCCGGGTGAGGCTGTAAGAAGTCCAAGGGAAGCAAGCACAGCAGTAGAACTCTCATTTTCGTTCCTCTGCCTCCTTTGCAAACACTTTGCTGTCCCAAGGTTTGTAGGTACTACAGAACAACATGACGTTCACTGCTATTGCAACTCATTGGCAGACTCCGCCACTGGGGAAACCCTCTGGAGAGGACTGGATGCCCTAGAAGACACCATCGAGACTCTCTCACCGTTTTTCTGGAGGAAGAAGCACTGTCTCTTGTGATGGGGTAAACTACAAGGCATAACTCCAAGCCTGTGCAGTCTCAGAGCATCTCTGACAATAAGCTAAGACCTCTCAGACATCTCTGGTGCCTTTACTTTGTTCTGTGCCTCCACTAATACTGCCCAGGAGCACAGCTCTAGCAGACTTCATCGCCAGACACTTTCCCTTGACTAGTGCTGTGACTCCTCCTCTGCTCCATCATTTCTTTGTTGTAATCTATAATGAACCAGAGGGTAACACATGAATGCAGTCCCCATCCGCACCCCTTCACCCAGTCATCCTTCCCCATCCTACATAGGCAGTCCACTCCTCCTCCCCTCCCTAACAAAATAAGGGACATTTAAAGAGTCCCGGAAAGCAGAGCACCAGCACGGTGCATCCTTCAGTGCTCAGGAAGGCAGGGACACCTCCAAGGAGGTGGCATTGGCTGCACCACAGAGCACAGGTATCCCACAGCAGGAGCTGAGCCTGGGTAAGGACTGCTGGAATACACCTTTTGTGCTATATTGACTTGAGAACAATAATTAAATTCCAGTCTAATTTTCTTCTGATCTACAGCTCTAACCTCTGAATGACTCCCATTGAGTCAATTACCAATATGGTGTCACTCTGGATTTTTGCCTTAAATAAGGATCCCATGAAGCTACTAAAACAATAATGGTCTTTTTCTCTATGAAATACCTGCCTAGGAAATTTCTGCTGTGGAATTTAAGCGTCAGTATTTTAGGTTTCAGTAACAACACAAGATGTGCCACCACCACCCCACTCAGAAAACCCAGGAGCAGGGAACAGTATTAAAGGACCATCAAATCCAGAGAATACAATCCAGACACAAATGGTTTCTCCTCTGCACTCTTCCTCCCCATCTCCCGGTGTTTAATGCTGTGGCAGAGCTCTGACGAAGAACCAGTGCCCAGTGTGGATCCTCACACAAGCCACTAAAACACCCCAAGTTATAGGGTGTTGTCCAGAAATACCCTGGGTATTAAAGCCACCACTGACAGGGTCTGTGCAGCTGCTCCCATGTCCTCTTAATTAGGTACTACAGACACTCTCATGCTGCAAGCGCATCTTTGACATAACATAGCATGACAATTTCTTCAGAGTCACAGAAATGCAGAGCATACAAATAAACCTGAATGCTGAAACCATCTCATTGTTCATAAGAATATGCACCTGTTATGACCAAGGGCACTGACTGTGTACCTTGGACTGATCATTTTAGCCTCTAATAAGCCTGCCTGTCTTGGAGGACTGATAAATTCCGGAAGTAAATACGGCACAAAAATATTATTTTACAAAAAGAACCCATTACAGAATATACACAGAGAGATCTTTAAACCCAAGGTAAAGAAAACAATCCCCAAACTCTCATTTTTTCCCCTGAGCTTCTTACAACTGCTGACTCAGTTTAAATTAAATTTAGTTGAAAAAAAAAAAAACACAACTCGAAGATTCATATTGGTTAAGTCCTACCCTGAAACAAATGTGTGGGAGCCCAACTGCAAGCCCCTCAGCCCAGGACCCCCAGCAGAGAGGAAGGCAGGACGCTCGCCGCGGCACGACCGGGAGGCGTTCTCCCAAACCCCGTCTCGGCAGGAGGGACCAGCCCGCAGAGGCGACGCTCCCGCAGCCCCCGAGCGGAGCCGGAGCTGGAGCCGGAGCCGCGCCGCAGGGAGCAGGTGGCAAAGCCGGGCGGCGAGCCGGTCCCTGCAGCCCAGCCCCGGCGCCAGCCCGGCTCCCGCCGCCAACACGCGTGGGGCGCCGGGGGAGATTTTTACGCGGGGAGAGGGAACCGGAGGAGCGCGGGAGAGAGAGGCGGCATCTCCGGCTGCGGCAGCGCGGTGCGGGCTGCCCGAGGGCACGGTGCTGGGGGAGGGGACGGGACCGGGACCGGGACCCGGAGCGGCCGCGGCAGAACTCACCGAGCTACGCGCGCCTGCTGCCCCCGCTGCCGTCCATGGGGGCGGCGGGGGGACGGGAGCCCGCCGCGGGCGAGAGCCGCCCCAGGATCCGCCGCATCTGCCGCCCGCCGCCGCGGAGGAGGAGAAGGAAGAAGCAGAGAAGACCGCGCCGCACCGCCCCGGAGCCCCCGCGCAGCCCGGCCGCAGAGCGCCGCCTGCCCGCCGCGCCCGGGATGGGACCG